>OLMU01001654.1:0-17619 GCA_900291995.1 Licmophora abbreviata | reverse complement strand
GGAAGAAAAGTGAGGCTTATCGCAAGCTGCGTTTGGCTACTTGGCAGCGCGCTGGGCTCGTCGTCGCTCTCACTATTCGGGGAGCGTCGCGCACTTCGTCCTGCGTTCAGCAACACAGGCCGACATCACGAGGGCCGATGGACTGTATCATTGAGCGTCACGGGGGACGAAACAGGGGACACTCAGCTACTCAATGACACCATTGCGTCAACTAGGAGAACAACACGTCCAAACAGGAACCCTCCAGCAGATACACACGCGCCGCCGGGAACGAAGACGAAGCCAAGGACGCCAAGGAAACGAAAGTCCACCGCCGCAGTAGATGCTCCTGCATACTGGCTCAATGGAACAGATACGTTTTGGCTAGAGTACGCACATAATGAGCAGGCAAGCTCTGTAGGCTTTCAAGTGAGAGGCAACCCGAGGCCGCTGCGGAGACACCGAACTGCGCGTGGATTCATGTACAATCCATCGTCGGCATTCCAAGAGGCATTTCGCCAAGTTGTCCATCGACTGGTCTGGCCAGATATCGCGTGGGAATTGGAAAATCATGAACCTCTATTCTCGGAAGAGGAACAGCTCGCTATTTCGCTTGTTTTTTACATGAAACGACCCAAGAAGCACTTTGTAAATAGCAAACCGGGTCCAGGTAGACTGCGTGACGGGGCGCCGCCGCGACTGAGTCCATCAAGAACTGACGTAGATAATCTTGCGAAGTTTGTCTTGGACTCGTTGAATGGGTTGCTCTATGTGGACGATCGTCAAGTTGCGTCGATTCAGGCGACGAAGCTACTGCATGACGATGATGAGTGCGAAGGGTGTACCCAAGTGAGAATACACAGACTGACCGACGACGACATTGATACTTTACTAAATGCTGACATCCCAGCAGTAACATAGAAGAGACTCTGACATAGACATACTTATGGTGACTCATACATAGACTTTATGGCTTTCGAGACATCACTGCAAGAACATCCACAATTCTCAAGCTCTATTTCGCGTCCTCTGTCGGAGGACCGGCGCCTGGAACGAGTTCCGAAGCGACTTTCTCTTTCTCCTGTGTGGGTCTCTCTTCGTCTTCTGCTCCCTCTCCTGGACCTTGGATGACTTGGCAGCATCAGATGCGTTCTCTTCTTGACTTCCGTCATTCGAGAGGAGCGGTGTGAAGGTCATGCCGCCAATACTGATGCGACGCCTTGGCTTAGCACCATTCGTTGCAGGGCTTGTGATGTCACTCTCGTTCTTCTTGGAGGGTACAGTTATCGCGCGTGGAGGCATTGCTTCCTTCAGCACCTTCGCTCGACTCCTTGTCAGCCGTTTCTCCACGGGCAGCACACCACTCGCTTGCATCGCTCCGCGGCTGCGAGTTGCCACGCTATTTACCAGTGATATTTTCTTCACCGTGTCTTCTTCTGGCGAAGCTTGCCCTGGTCGCAGCTGTTCTTGGTGCTCCTCCTCCCTTTGAGATATTGCAGCCTGCGATGCCTGATGGCGCGGGCTTGAGTTGGCGCGCATGTAAGCCGAACCATTGATTGAAGATTCAGGTTCACATTCGCCTTCCGGAGGTCGATAAGATGCGACCTCATCAACAAATGTCACTGATCTAGGTACGGAGATTCTTCTTTCGAAGTATCTTCAGCGCCGGGCAAGAGGAATGTTGGCAGTGCGTCAGTGCCGTCGTTGCAATCGAGCGGAGCAAACTCCCCGCTCAGACGATCGGAGCTTGTCGACAATCGACTACCACGTTTGGGATTAGCATAAATCGCCCCGCTGCCATGCTTGCGGGCCTCGATGGGAACTGGGGACTCCTTGTCGTGAGCTCCCGAAGACGAATCGATTCCAGGCAAGTCGGTCGTACCAATCTCAGTCCTAGCATCGCATCCAGTCGATACTGGCCGCCATCCTTCATCATGGGGAATTTCACTATGGAGGAAACTTCTCTTTTCCAGTTGATGATGCAGCTGGGCCTCTGCTTCGATGAGTTGTACTCGAAGCTTTCGCTTTTCCTCCATCAATGACACCATTGATGTGCGCACCTCGGTGCGAGCCATTTCCGATTGAAGATACCGAAGTTTCCAAGTCTCCGCATCGACGTCGTTTCGGTCAACAGAGACAGGTATGAGATGGGAGTTGGTGGGAAGAAAGTGATGCGACGGGGCGAGTCCTTCATCGCCATCCTGCCTCGGTCCCGTATCTGTCACATTGTGGATGCCGACATACGCGCGGGAACGTGTCCCTCGGTGCCTCCAAGCTTTGTACTCTTCCACGTTCAGCGGCGAGATTGTACCCGATTTCGGAAGGTTGCGATCGTGCACCAGCGGTTCGAATGGGGAGGCCCGAATACCCAAGCCAGCTTCGGGGTCGACTGATCGACGGTCGCTCCCCTGAAAATCCGATAGGACCGTGCCCGACACTACGAGCGACTGCGGCAGTGACTCTGAACTATCGATCTCGCCGTTCCCATCAGTGTAAGCAGAGAACGCACTGGAGGGACGCAGTGTAAACGACCCCAGCTGCTTCATGTTCATGTGGTCTTGTTCGATGAAATGGCACTGCAACATGCATACCGGGTATATATGATGGCAACGAGAAAGGAGAGAACGTGACGACAATCGAGAGAGTTAGCAAGCAACTTCGACCACTCCGCGCGCCAATTTGATTTCAATTTTGGCGGGAAAACTTCTTCCTCCATCTGACAACGTAGATGTAATACTGAAGCCTACGTAGCAATTCAAAACCTGCTAATTTGAATCTACTAAAGCAGTAAAACCTCAACATTTTGACTTTCTAGTTTTGGCAGAAATAGACCATTTTCATCTCGACATCTCATCATCAGCACAAAACTCACAACCATGATGTCGAGACGATCTTGATCTTATGATTCACGTACTCGAATTGAATCGTCTCGATGGTACCTAAGACGGTCGCATCGTATATGGGGCGACTCGCAAGCTGCACAGGCGTGAAACGACGACTGTCGCATCAATCTTCCCTCCCAGACCTTCGCCCAGTGTCAACTTTGATCTGCCGCTGCCCCGCCGGCGCCACTTGTAGATCCATGCAGCAACTGAGCTTCTTTTCTGTCCACTGCAAGCAGCGTCGATATGTCTCTGGTCGAAGTGGGGACTCTAGATTCAAGCTGGATGCGCTCAAATTCTCAATCTCGCCTGAACAAGCGCTGAATGACTTTCATCGTTGGACGGTCGATGACCAGGGCCTGAACTATCTCATGCGGGAGAACTCCATCCGGATCACAGCTGTCTATGCGCCAGTCTGGTCGTTTGACGTCAATGTTCGCTTTGAATTAATTTCAAAGGAGGGGGTGCGCACCTACGGGTGGAAGCCAGAAATTCTTCAGGCGTACCAGAATCAGCCAGTCGTTCATCTGCCAGGCCTTTCCACGTACGCAGGGTATACGTATCGCCGCTCTCTTATCAATCCGGTACACAATACGACCTTGGTGTTTATGGGCGACCAAACCGTTCCCTTTGGAAAATGGATGCTCCGCGATATGAAACTGACCGACGGTACCCGTCTCGAAGTCTTTCCCGATCCCTGGAATGCCACGAGAGGAAGAGCGTTCGCCGTGTTGCGAGACGAACTGGAGGCAATGGCGCAAGACGCTCCTGGAGAGGTCACTGTTGAGACGGAGGTTATTTCGGCGCGACGTGTTTACATGCCCACGTATGTGATTGACTACTCTGTGCTCGGAGCCGACTACAAGGCGTTCGTGAGTGGTTGCGATTCTGGCGCTGCCGTTTCTGGCATATCCCACGCAGTGTGGTCGAGCTCTACGTCGCAGGACATAGACCGAGCGAGGCATACGTTTTTGGGGACGCTTTCAAGTAACGACGTTCAGAGGGGTCTCCTTCGTATATTTGGAAATCGGAATGGGTTGAGTCTACTCGCGTTTGTGCTTCACTTCGTCGGGAATCTCGCGACGCGTCTTCTCGCTCGAATTCCGATCGTTGGGCTCCTTGGCGGTGCCTTTGTCGGCTTTCGGAAGATTGTGCAGCCTTGGGTCGACGAGCGCTATGCATCGGCTGAATGGGAACGTCAGCGGGAGAACGAGGCAATTCTTAAAGAGGGCTTGGAAAGGGAGGATGATTTCACCGATGCCGGTGCGGCGCGGCAATATTTCCGGATGAACCGTGCTCGCATCCTACGCCATTTGAGTGGTGAGTTCGAGCACGAACAAGGAGAGTACAATTGGTATGAACAATGGGAGGCTTGGGCGCGCCAGCAGTATGAACAGCAGCAAACGCGCCAGCAGCAGCAACATCAACAGGATTCTTATGGTAGTGGTCGACAGCAACAGCAACAACAACAGCAACAACAACAACGTCAGCAACGTCCTCGTGCGAAACCCAAACCAGAATACAAGTGGGATTTTGACCCGAACGATCCGTATTCAGTACTCGGCATTCGCCGCGGGGCAACCAAAGCTGAGGTTTCTGCCGCATTTCGTAGGGAAATGTTGAAGCACCATCCAGACGTGCAGGCAAGCGCGACGGAAGCCGAGAAGGAGCGATCGACCGAGCGATCGAAGATAATCACCGATGCCTACCGAAAGATCAAGACCCAAATGAAGTAACTCTACAAGAGCACGTGTTCAAGCCTGTGCGATCCTTGTCGATAAAGGTGAGGTACTCAGGGTAACTCGTCTACTCTAGCTAGGCAGAAATGTACTTGTATCATACTTTGGTCGTCTTTGTGGGCCATCATGTAGGCTACCATGCCGTCGGCTCACCATATCGAATAGAATCAATCGATTTTTATCGTAATTTTACATCGAAATGTCAAAAGTTTGAAGTTTTGACCATTGACACATATTTTTACTTGGATTTTGGAACGGGATGCGGCGACACCTTCAACCTCAGAGGCATGTTCACGTTGACCATGACCGACAAACGGCCGCTGCATTCCTCGCCTGAGCAAGAGAACGGCCATGACACAGTCTTCCAAATAGCATTTGGGCCTCTGGGACACCACTTATTCCCGGACGGTTGTCCACAGTCCACTGAAGAACAGCACGAGGACAACAACGAGATCGTCACAGCTCCTCCCGATGTATCCACCACTTGGCCCTCTCGCCAAGACCGAACTGCTATCTCGAGCAAGGAGGCTGCTGCAAGTATAGCTTCGCTGACAGAGCTAGCAAATGAAACTGGGCTGACTTGCTCGCAGATCTGGTGTGTCTGTCTTGCGGCATGCGAGACACTTCCAGAGAACAAGAATGGAAGTCACGTCAGTGCCCTGGTCGATGGAACATGCAAACACTTTTGCAGTCTTGTTCGATGCATGATCCCAAGTCGAAGCGACCAACAGCATCGGCAAATCACCTCAGCACTTATTAGTAGACTTCTTTCGATAAGATGTGCTGGTGACGGGCGGCTTTTCGTATTGAGATTCCTGACGCTGGCATTGAGAAGTGGCTGCCTTGTCGGACAAGCTCGAGAGACGCTGTCGCACCTGTATGGCGTGATCTTCAGCATGGTATCTGACCCCAAGTGTTGCATGGATGCAGTCAGATTACTACATGCTATAACGCGACGTCGCCATGTTCGCATCGATCGAGCCAAGCGCCTCCGAGCTTGGTACGATAAGTCGTCTATTGTATCAAAGAGTCAGAACAATCAACTGTCGCCGATCTGGTTGTTATTGCAATTGTATGCTCGCTATGATCCTAGCGGTTGCGGTTCTTTCTTTTCGTCCTATCGACGCATGGGAAGCGGTGCTTGGTCTCGATGCTTTCATAGTACGTGTCGTGTGCGACTATGCCTGCTGCAACGTGCAGTTTGTAGTGCTCACGTTGCTGTCGTCTGATTGTTTTTTAGTTCCGGATGAAAAGTGGGAGCAAGCCTTTCGCGTGACGAACATTGTTGGCTCCGACGCACTAAGTCGACCTGAGAAGCGTGTGAGAGTGAACAATGACCGAATTGGCGCTACCATGTCTTACTCGTTGGAATGGCTTGACAAAGCGTTCGATGGGGTACATTCCTTTTCCTGGGGACTCGCAGGAAACAGAAGTCGAAATGTGATGGGAGCGTCGGACCTATTATCGGACGAGAGACTCCAGTCTGTGTTGATTCTGGCTACGAATAATCCAGGGGCTTCTTCAGTTGCACAGAGTGAGTTGATCCGTCTACAGGCATGCCTTCCCTACATGCTACACGAAGAATGGTATCATCGGGAGAGCTCAAGTCTTGACGCAGCCAAGGAAGATGCCGATATGAACTCGCACGGTGAGAACTCTAGTGAGCAGTCGCACGAAGATAGCAAGGACAAAGATGGGCAATACGGCAACTTGTCCGATATTTGTGTGGACCAAGGCGACAAAGTACAATCTGACATACCTGCCGCAGCGATTGGACCCGCAATGGCATCCATGGATCGGAGGATGCGACTTTTGAGGGCAATGGCATCCATGGCTACTCAGATCGATTCTCTTCTACCCGAAATCGAGAACTTCCTCCTCGACGAGATACTGCCCAATTGGGATGGGTCAGACAAGGCCGGATTAGTGCTTTGTCACGAGTTGCTGCCGAAACTTACTCCAATGTCGTTTTCGGAACTGAATTCATCAATACTCCGATACCTTGCCCAGCAGTTTGTTTATGGACCTCCCGGATTACAGTATGCGATCGTCACTGGGGCCCTGTCCAAGCTGCTAGAACGATGGGAACGCTTGGACTGGGCCCGGGCAATGCGTACGGGCAAGAAACGGCGCAACAATAATGACGATCCGGCGGAAGTCAAGCAGTCTACACTAGAAGATCTCATTCAGTGGACGGATCGGTTGCTACTGAAGGGATTCTTGGTGAATGACGCCCATGAATTGCTCCGACAAGCCTCATTGGGATTCTTCGATACTGCCTCACGTCTGTGTCGCGAGGGAGGATCGATATTTCTTGGAGCGCCGAGTCCGGCACTTATGTATCGATTCTTGCTATCGCCATCGGCGTTGAGCGTAGACAAAGTCTGCGGACTACTCGTCAATTACAAGAGTGCATATCAGCAACTGAAGAGCGCAGATGAGAAAGCGACAGACCCTCGGTAAGTGAAAAATACGCTTCTTTTGGTGTACAGTGAGTAGCTTTTTCTAGTGCGTTTCATTCGACCTCATCATTCTGTAGCATTGCGATCTTCAACTGTTTCTTGTGGGACTTCTGCACGATGCTTTGGCGCTGCTCGCCTCTTCCAGCGCTGGACGACCCCGGCAACCAAGCACACTCCAAGTCGATCCTTTTTACTGACTTGTCGCCAATTCTAGTTAAGACTCTATATGATGAACCGAACAGAAGCACCGCACCTAAGGCGCTGTCGATCACGCACGGAGCTATTTTTTGTGGATACGCTACCGACTTCTGCGAACGCCACAAGCTGTCGTCGGTCGATGACATTCAAGGCAAAATCAAAGTCCGGTACTTGGAATATCTTCGCGAATGCCATGGCTTAGAAGGGCTGTACGCATTTCTAACGACGTTTGTGGGATCTTTGGCCTCCCGGGAAGCAAGAAAGCAAGTGCTACGACAAGAGGAAGTTACAGCACATCGTGCGATCGACTCTAGATGACTTTATCTCGCCCATAATACAAGCATAGCACCATGCTACCATCATCTCAACTGTTCTTGTTGTAGACGTTCAATTTTTGCGGCTCGGGCGTGATGTACTTGTCGAATCTCCAAGAATCGCTCAAGAAAATCAGGTAGCTCGTCAACTGCAGTTGCCGACTCGACCCAAGTGTCCGCAAGTTGCTCCGATTCCTCAAACGCTTCCCTCTTTCCTTTGTTCAGTTGCTTCATGACGTCTTTGGCGTCGGGTGGCGCTGTGAGCGAGTGGTAGTTTTTCTCGAGCTGCTCATATTCGTTCAGCTTTGGCCCCAAGGACGTTTGTAGCTTTGAGACGCGAGAGTGTAACTCTTTCAATTTCACCTCCTCGTCAAGATTCGCCAATGCCACTTGAGCGTTCTCTTCTACAACAGATAGCGCCATACCTTGATACTGTGAGTAAACTGGGAGAGATTCCAGCAGCTGCTGGAATTCGACGTCGTTCCGCATCAGTTTCTGCAGTTCGTCTCTCGACTTCGACTGCAGCACGGGGAAGTCACTCGGAATAGTCGGCATATCAGGCAACTGCGCTTCAAACAGTGTACTGTAATCGGGCGGCGCCGCCACTGTGCTCCCATTGTTTCCGCTTCTGCTGCTCCCGCCCCCAGTCGCACCACCCAACCTCTGTTGCAGTTGCTGCAACCCCGCATCGGTAATTTCGAGAATTTCGGGTGGCTGCAGCTGCAAATGCTGCACGACCTGATGCACGGCAGTGCCCAGCAACAAGTCGCATTGCTGCCACGACGTGTCATTCTGAATCGGCGCATAGCCAGTCACTCGCATCCTCGCATCCAACCAGGCATGGCGGACCTTGACTCCCACGAGCGTCATGGCAGGACAAGGAACTTGAGACGACGACGAGCCTCCTCCAATGTGCACTCGCAGAATCAAGGCGTTGCCAGTAGTCGTTTGAAAGACTGTATCGTATGTAGAGTCATCTGAAATATTGAAATGGGAGAAAAATGCATGAGGCTTTGCACAAGTCGGACATGGAGGCAGCCACGCGTCAATACTCCGCTGTTCGTACCTGCTGATACTTTTCGTGTCGATCGCTGCAGCGTAGCATCATTCAAGTACGAATCGATATGCTGCTGTCGTGTGTAGTTCTGAGAAGCATTCGTAGGCGGTCGGATGGATCCCTGCACCGTTTGTGCAAGTACCGGCGGTCCACTCTGTGATTGACTGATACCGCCGGTGCGAGCAGTGCGCTGCGCCGGATAGGTCGACGTGGTTGTTGTCCGTCGCTGCTGCCGTTGAGACTGAGACCAAGAAAACATCGCAGTGTAAAATCGAATGAATACTATCCAAAAAGTCACGATAAAAACGGCAGCGACAACAGACACAAACAGAACGAACGCTTGGGTCGTGTTCTGCTTTCTTTTCTGTCATCGTCGAAGTGGTAACACGAAAGATGTCGCGGTGTGCTTCCGGCGACATTTTTCTCTTCCCCATTCGGACTGCGAGCTCCAAAATTCGAAAACGGACGAAAGCTCGAGCCATCTCGAGCTCCAAATGGTGATGTTGGAACGAAAAGTTCGCATTTCTTGTTCTGGATTTTGTCGAAATATTCGCAATGATGTGATGACAAGATGGCGGACGTCGAGGCGAGGGCTCTTGGTTTTCCGTATCCGATCTAAACCTCTCAGCCTTTCCTGACTTGTGCAAGCCCCCTGAGATTTCGAAGATGGATCCCATCCAGTCCACAGAGAAAGCAGACATATCGAAGCAATGTTTCACGCCAATTCAATCGCGCACCATGTACGTCGCCGCTTCGAACAACAACAACAACAACGCGGTGTCCTCCTCATCCTGCAACAGACCGATGGCTCTATGTCCGTCCATGGACCTCATGGTGTTCCTATCTAGTCAGATGAATACGATCTTACTGCATCGCACGGTGTCGTGGCAGCGACTGGCAGCCAGAGTGGTGACGGCTACGCCTAGTCTTAGCGCTGCTGCGGCTACCAATGTCGATGCTGCCTCGACCGGCGTGGAGAAGGAGCCCTCAGTGCAACAAGTCTGCTGGAGTCCCGATGGACGATCTTTGGCTATTGCTACCTCGAATCAGATCCTTGCGCTGTATCACGTCGAGACGATTGGTGACGCGGAAACGCCACCCCTGAGTCAAGTGGCATTAGCAGACGGCAACAAAGAGGTGTCGCAGGACTCTAGTATTTTGGCCATGTCATGGGCACATGTCGGCAAACCGCATCCGAACTGGCGTATAACCAACGTGGAACACTTACGACAAGTCACGTGGGTGTATCAGTCGCAGTATTATTTGGATCGGGCGTCGCGCTTTTTGCCGCCCGCGTATCATGGAACACAACCCGACGATTATGCTCACAACCACCATCACTATGTCGTGGAGGATGGACTTTATGACGACGAAATGGATGAAGCGCTACAGTACCAGCAGCTGTCTCCTTCGTGTCGGACGCCGTTGAGTCTGCTCAGTGTCGCCGCGTCGAATGGCAGCGTGGGTTTGTACTTGCATGGCCGGTACCCGATTGCCACATTGACTTGTGAGACTCTTGAAGAGAACTCAGCTGTGACGAAACTGTGTTGTAGTTCCGATTTGACGTATTTACTATTTCAACGCGGCTCTTCTTCTTCTTCCAGCCACGTGACGTGCTTCGCCTTGCCGGCATTGCAGCATCATCGGTATGGATTGCAAGTAACGACAGCCTTGTACGGTTCCATGACATGGCAGGTGAACGCAATAAAGCGACATCTCCATGAAACATTGGCTTGTTGGAAGTCTTCCCTTAAGCCGCTAGATGTCAAGTTGGAAGCACTGCAGAAGGTGATGACCAACTATGGCGTTACAGAGGATCTATCCACCGTCCTGCTACACTACATTCGTTTTGGTCAACCGACTGACTCTACAACTACATCCAAGTCTTCGACAAACTCAGCTCTGGATCAGTTCTTCACCAGCGTACAAATGAATGATCAGTTGGTGCAACGTGTGGAAAAGTCGCTTCATGCTGCGTTGGGCAACGTCGAAGGAACGTGTCGCAAGGGACTCGTACGTCCGGCACGAGCACTCGTTTACGACGCCCTCCAGCTGGTAGGACTATGGGATGACGCAAGACAGGGTGACAACAGTCGTACTAGCTCTACGCTCCAGCTGCAGCAGTCTGTACAGTCGTTGTATCGCACAGCGGAGCTGTTACTGTCTATGCTGGTCCAGGCGCGAGTGCGTCTCCATGAGTTCGTCGCGTGGTTGCGAAGCGTTTCGGCCCAGATCAAGCACCGCAGCTTGTCACACGACACACACAAACAACGGCGTGTACCTCAAACGACCATACAGCATGTCACTGAATACCTGACGATGAGTGCGTCGCAACAAGGATCTAAAGGAACAAGTAGTAGCCTTACGGAGCGACTGTTGGGATTGGATGTTTCGCACTTATGTAGTGCGGTGGATTCGCAGAAGAAACGTCCTACTTCACCAAGGGCCGTGCATCACGATGCCGGCTGCGACAACAAGTCATTGCCCGAATTGCTACTGAGCGCGGAAGAGGACATGGCGATTGCCTTCGCAGAGCCTCGTGCACACGTATCGCAGTCGTTGTCGCAACAAGATTGGGTTATTCCGAATGAAGATGCGGACGTGCCCATGGACATTCACACGCGAGTTGGGTGTGGCAGTAGAGCAGTTGGAAGTGACACGGCGCGTGACACAACCGAGGGATGTTATAGGCCTTGTCTCATCACAGGCTCGATGGCGGAGGGTGGACCAGATCTGTCCTGTTGCCGAAACTGGGCCTTGATTGCCAAGGCATCGAGCTGGAAGGGCCAACATGACAGTGTGTGCCTATATGCCGTTCCGCTTGGATGGAATGAGACTGCCATGTCAAACGATGATGACTTGCTCGACGGAGAAGATGGACTCGATGAACACTGTGCCCAGGGTGAAATCAAGACACCCTACTACCTGTTTTCTCGCTTGGTGCTTACCCCAGACAATCATATCCGACAGATAGCCTTTTACGGTGACGACGGGAAGAGCTCGTTGTCTTCTGGGATTGACAGTGGAACGGGCAAGGAAGGGCGTCAGGCAATCGGATTGCTGGCTCGACGGAACGATATTGACGAGCTCTGGGTCGTTCCGTACGAGTCAGTCGCGTTTCAAGTACTTGCTGCGCCCGACGTCAATCTCGACGAAAAGCTAGTCTTGCAAGAAGGGGACGCGACGACCTCCGTTCCAGTTATGCCACTTCAAGACGGCGAAATTGCAACAGATGAAGCGTCGCTGGTGTTTGCCAGGAGTAAGTTATGTCCGTGTTGTGTTGCCGTTGCGGCTTGCTTTCCTTATTTATCTTGCCTCTTTGTATTTGCAGCCCGTCGTGTTGCTAGTGCTGGCTCCGGCGATTGGAAGCTACTCGTGAGCGGGTCTCGCGGCGTTGGCGCCGTTTGCAATTCCCTGCAGACTCACGTCGCGTTGAATCTGTTTGACCTGGAAGAAGATGAGGAAAGCGACGAAGACGACGACGACACGTAATGCGCCAGCCACTTTGTATGGAGGCGGCACCTAGTAAACTATTTCTAGCGAGTAGGCTCTACGTTCCAGCCTGGCCTCTCCGAGGCACGAGTGCTTACGGACAGCTAGCTATTGTGCGAGAATGCGATCCTTCAACAGTCTAACGGCGAGTTAAGATCTATACGAGCGACCTACCAGTAGTTGTAGACTCCTCTTGTATCATATGGCTAGCTAACACCGGTATGATAGATTGATTTTCAGAAATACAACAAACGAAGACAGACGTTGCCGCCATTTCATTGTGGATTTGCGCATCTTCAATCTGCGAACACCCACTCGAACACACCATAGTTTGCAAAGGATGACGTGGACTGCTCACCTCCTAATGAAACACGTAGAAACCTACGTGAAATGCTCCCAGAGCCGTACAATTTCTGCATAGAGCCCAGCGGAGCCACACAATTCTTCGAGTTTCGTTCCACTTCATCGAAACTGGCATTGCCGTGAATCTTCTGGTCCACACACACACTCCCACTTGCAAGTGCCACAAATTCTGGCTTTTGCCCATTCGTTCATCGATCTGTTCGTACTTTCGCAAGAGAAATAAAGCAAGGAACCATGTCCGCCGAAGGAAAGCAGCATCTGTCGCTCGTTGTGTGCGGCCACGTCGATGCCGGAAAGTCGACCACCTGCGGTCATCTCATCTTCAAGCTCGGAGGAATCTCCGATCGTGAAATGTCCAAGCTCCAGGAGATGGCCGAAGAGAAGGGAAAGTCCTCGTTCGGATTCGCCTATTACCTTGATACCTGCAAGGAAGAGCGTGACCGTGGTATCACCATCCAGTGCAACACCAAGGAGTTCTTCACTGACAAGTACCACTACACCATTGTTGATGCCCCGGGTCACAAGGATTACATCAAGAACATGATCACCGGATCCGCGACCGCCGATGTGGGTCTTTTGCTGGTTCCCGCCGAAAAGGGTGGTTTCGAGGCCGCCATTGCCAAGGCCGACGCCAAGATGGGAGTCGAGGAAGGTCAGACCCGTCAGCATGCTCGTCTTCTCTACCTTCTCGGTGTTGAGCAGATCATTGTCGGAGTCAACAAGATGGACTCGTGCAACTGGGACGAGGGTCGTTTCAGCGAGATCAAGGACGAGTTCGTCAAGATGCTTCAATTGATTGGCTTCAAGCCCAAGAAGGTCCCCTTCATTCCCTACTCTGGATTCAACGGAGACAACCTTGTCGAGAAGTCCGACAAGGCCGCCTGGTACAAGGGCTGGAAGGCCAACAGGACCCCCAAGGAGGTCGTTGAGGGATTCACTCTCTACGATGCCTTGAACGACTTGATTGTTCCCCCCAAGCGATTCCCGGATGCTCCTCTCCGTCTTCCTGTCTCCAACATTTACAACATCAAGGGAGTTGGACAGATCATTTGCGGAACCATCGAGCAGGGAACCCTTCGCCCAGGTGATGTCATCGGAATTTCCCCCTCGGGACTCAAGGGAAAGAAGATGTTCTCCATCGAGCAGCACAAGAAGGTCCTCCCATCCGCTGGACCTGGTAACTCCGTTGGTATGTCGATCAAGGGTATTGCCAAGGACGAGAAGGTCGCTCCGGGAGACATCATCTACCTCGAGAAGGAAGGTGAACTTAAGCCCATTAAGACTTTCACTGCCATGGTCGCCGTGCAGGAGCACCCTGGTGTCCTCAAGCCCGGATACACGCCTGTCATCTTCTCTCGTACCGCCAAGGTTGCGTGCAAGATGACCAAGATCCTCTGGAAGCAGTCCAAGAAGACTGGAAACCAGAAGGTCGACAACCCTCCGGAGCTCCAGCAGTTCGAGAACGCCGAAGTCGAGTTCGAGCCCACGCAGCCCCTCTTCCTCGAGCCTTTTGAGCAGTGCGCTGCCCTTGGTCGTATTGCCGTCATGGACTCTAACCGTTTGAAGATGCTTGGAAAGGTCACTGGTACGACCCACTAGTCCACAATCGTTACGTGATACATGCAGCATACAGTAAAGGACTAGTTTTAGGAACAGATATACGTGATTTGCTGTTGATTATATAGTCATTCGAGTGATGAGCACCGAGGTACAGGTATCCAGGCGATCGTATATTACGCATTCAGAGAACGAGGCCAACAATTTCGGTGCGTAGCGACCATGATCAAGTGATGCCGCAGGCGCGTTGAGAATTGAGTAGCAACGGAGCCGAAAGGCTACTTACAACCCTAAGAACTTCAACGGTGGGATCACCCTTACCAGCCTTCGTCTCATAACTGACCAGTCGATCAACTGATCAGGAGGCAAACTAGCTTTCCACGTCTCCGAGTCTGGCTTTCCGAGCAAGAATTTTTTCCCCTTCACCAGCGGCTGCAAGAACGCGAGAAATACGCGTGTTCTGTGAGCTGGATATCACCTAAAACAAAGTGTGCACCAGCTGAGCACCTGCATAGTATGCACTTACCGCATAATGGGTGCACATCTGTTCCTTTGTACTGCAGGTCATGAAGATAACGGGAACAGAGTTTCCTCCTTCTCGAGCGTACTTTCGCAAGGCAGGCATCACCTGTAGCAGACGTTAAACATAAATAAACGATGACGCTGAGACGCCACGGAAAACCAAAGTGGACTGTCATTTTGTAGACGCCTTGCAAAGCTCACCTTGTAGCTATGGATCAACGAGGAAACGAAGCCGTCCGTAAAAGGGAACTGGACCACTGCGGCATCGACACTTGGAAGGGACGCCGATTCGTACTCAAGAAGCTTCCATAGCTCGAACGCGGGCGCGTCCTCAAGCACTTTCCCTTTTTGTTTCTTCAAGAGTCCCGGATTCATATCCAGTAACTTTGTTTTCATGTCTTTCCCCGTCTTGTCGACCAAGATGCCGGCAGCGAAGCGCTGGCGACGTCCGCTCACCTCGTTCGGGTTGTCTAGGTATAGAGAGTACATGACGTCCACAAACTCTTTCGGTTTCATGTCCAGATCATCTCCAATGTGACGCATGAGCCCCTGACTTGCCGCATAGTCTCTGTGGACAATTTTAAGGAGCGGAGTGAGTGTGTCGCTACCTTTCGCCATTTCGATCGAGACCGGCAGATTTATCTCGACGTCAAACTTGAATGTCTTGTCGCACAGTCTCACACACATACCTCGCCGTATATTTGTACACGAAGGTTCCTCCAGGAAAGACCCCCTCCTTGATGTCTACCTTCGAAATCGCTCCTGATGTGAGCAGGCTATGAATGAATACGCCTGCCATGACGGTACAGATGACGAGGAACTGCTTTCTCCGGGCTGGTGAGTGTCGCGGCTCGTCCATCGTCATTTCATGGTAGTTCATCATCATGGTGGCGCTCTACTTCTGGTTGAACGATGCAAAAGTGAACAAGAACACTCGGGAAAAGACAAGTGTTTGTGTAAACGCGACCACGCTTCTTGCGTTTTGTGATGTTGCCCACCCTTTTGCTGTGTGTGTACTTCCGGAAGGCTTGTGGGTAGAAGTTGCGAAAAAGGAAAAGCTTGATGAGAGGAATGCGGAATGTTTTGCGCCGAAGTGATACCGCTTGTGTCCGTGTACTCATTCGAGTCGAGTCAGTCACAGTCATGTCAAGTGATATGTGGTTTCCATTCATTCAGTGATAAACGAATCCGGATGGGTTATCAGAAAGTGGACATATTCGAGTCTATTAGTATCAGTAATACAAAACGTGAAAGTGTCCAAATACAGAAGCGCTGATAAGTAAGTTGGATCGTGTGTTCGCTGGGGCACGTTCCCCTCATAATTTGGACGATTTGGACCCTGCCGGTTCTGCTGTCACTCGAACGAAAGTCGACCGGTGAAGCTCCTGCGAACCCTCGGCGCTGGTCGCACAAGTTGGAACATGAAAAGACGCGAGCCCTCTGTCGCAGGAAAGAGAATTGGGATTGAGAAGGAAGCTATGCGCAAGTCCTTTTCATGCCCGGCATGGAACCTATCGAAGGAGAATCGAGTCGTAGTGGCGTCGAGTCCCTAGGGAAGACTCCCCCTACACAACACAACGCATCCGCAGGGAGTTCTCAAAATGAATCTAGTTCAGACAGAATTTATGATACGACTGGAGATCGCACATCGCTTTCAACTCGCAAACGTGGTCGCGCGCAAGATCAAGACATTCAGGATTCTGAGTCAACCCGTAGGAACGTTGGCGATGGGACACGCGCCGAACGGAAGCGACACCGGGAACAACAACGCCGCGGCAATGTCAATAAAGGATTAGATGACTTGATGGAACTTCTCATGCGGATTGATCCAAATCTCAATAGAGAAGCTGTAGAAAGAAGCAGGCACCCGGTTGCATCTGGCGAGTGGACGTCACTTGCGGGGCTCAAGTCCACAGGGGAGTCTCACACAGGCATGAGTCGAGTGGAGATCGTCCAGAACGCATTGTACACGCTCGAAAGAATCCACCATGAGAATGAAGAGCGCAAGCTTGTCATAAATGATCTCATGCGCAGTAATAGAGTGACCGGTCTGCGCCAAGGCTTCTTAGGAGGAATGTACGACTTAGTGCCGGCTTCTCTGTTGCAGCAACGTACGACCTCGCTAGCACAGGTAAGCACACCCCAAATTGAGGAAAGCGATCATTAGCAACCTGTGCGATGCGGTATCTCACACTGTGATATGTGCTCTCTCGTCGTGCAGCATAGTCCTCTACTGATTCAACAGAACATGGACGCGGGAAGGCTCTACACGGCTGCAGAAGTAAACCGAGCTATGGCATATGGAGGATCGTATGCACGTGACAGCTCATTTCCAAGTCAACATCCAATCGGACTGCCACCCCGGAGAGACATCCTTTACAGGACCGATTCACCGCTGTTTGCACAGGCGCCGCAAGTTGAGCCAAGTTCTAGCAGGTCATCTTTGTCGCTAGCACCAGGAGACAGAAACGACTCTGACAGCTCCCATCGGGCCTTTCTTAGACCGGAAGGGTTCCCTGGGGTATCGGGAGCTTTCGCAGGCCTGCACTTTGGAGGCCCTTCGTCTTCTATAGGACCACCAGCTCACGTACGCCGCTCGTCGATGGAGACGGTATTACCATCAGCTAGCGTCGACACTTCCCGTCCACCGGCGCGGTATGCATATTGGGATCGAGAAGTGTCAAGCTCTGCTACGGATCCCGATCGTGAAAAGGACCAACGGAAATCATCAGGGCGAGGCAGTGTGACCTAGTGCTCAGTCGTTTGTGAGTGAACAGCCGCCGCCGCTGCCATCGACTCTGCGTCGAAACTGATGCATGCGGATGCAATCGTGAACTTTCAATTGTATATATAAGCTATGAGTTTAAGTAGTGCAGAAGGTTGGGACCACAATATTGGCGAAGACGTGACTATAGCGACGCCGTTAGGTGTGAAAGCATTGACACCTCAAGCAAGCAATGTGACTAAGAGCACAAGAAGCATCCATCATACTCGATCGCTCGCGTCTCGTTGTCGTCTTCGTCTCGTCGCAGTGACTGACTCAATGAGACCGCG
>OLMU01001648.1:0-10208 GCA_900291995.1 Licmophora abbreviata | reverse complement strand
CCGGCTCATCCCATCCCCACGCCGCGACGATTGCGAAGTGCACCGCATCGTTCTGCATTCTAAGGCAATCACATCTAGCTTCATGGTGACAGTCGACTACAAGGGCTGAAAGGCATCGGAAGACTATTTTGGTCTCGTAGAGGTTCGATTCGAATGATAACACACGACGGCACGTTGATAGCAGAACCGATCTTTCCGTGGAGTCCGTGTGCTGGTATACACACTCAGGTTCAATGGTTATGCGTACTCAATGTTCCGCCGCCATCATTCCTTGTTTCGTATATTCCCAAATCGCCAACGCCGCCGTGACGTGCACATTCAAGCTACGCAGGATGCCAAGCTGTGGAACCTCTACGCAAGTGTCGACGGCTTGCAAATACTGGACCGGGATGCCTTCTTTTTCTTTCCCCAGCAATATAACACACTTCTTGGGGAACGAGTAAGAAGTTATGAGGCTGCTTGAGGAAGTCTGTTCCAAGCCAACAATGGTATATCCGTCGTCTTTTTGGCGTCTTAGCCAAGACAATAGTGACTGCATGCAGGAAAGAAGTAAGCAAGTGACAAGTTAGACAGAAAGCGACTCAGAGTTCATGAGCGAGCTTCGGCAGTTCGTTGGACGTTCGTCATCCCTAGTAAACTAGCCTCCATATGGTGTCAGAATACAACACTATTCAGGCAAGAATTGTGATATCATTCGAACGTCCTTTGAAGCAGTCGTCCTTGTATGTTTGCCGTCAGATGCTTGGGTCAAGATTCTCGTCAGTATGTGCTCAGAACAGATCTTGGTATATCATATGACAGTCCTCACTCGGCAAACGCGGTTGATGCACTCTAGCGAAACAAAGTGTCCATGCAAAACTACTCACATCCTCCTTGCATTCTTCAATCTCGATCCAAAGTTCAGCGCCGACGCTGATACTCTTGAAATTGTCCATGCGGCAAACGCCCTTGTCAGGAATCACGAGGCGATCAGCCGCAAAGATCTCGGCAGTCCGCGCGAGTCCAGCGAGGTTCGGGACCTTGTCTACCAACGTTGCACACACGACGAGCTGCTGCTTCGATCGTCCAGTCGCATTACACAGTCGCCCCAGTCGCGACTCGTCAACGGCCAAGTCCAAGGCGTCAATGGGAATTATCTTGCGTTGGAAGCTCACCTGGCTATTGCTACCATGCGCATCATCAAGCACACCCGAGGCCTCCTGTTCGGCAGTCGACAAAATAGTCTCCACGTGTTTCCAATTGGGGGCGTCATGCTCATGCGATTCGAGATACACCTGCTCGAGACATCTTTTAATTGCCTCCACCATGTGTGGTGGATTCGCTTCACTGCCCTCATCCACAGGTAGCCGAAGAATGCCCTCCGCCGTACACGTTTCGTCGACTTCGTAGTTGTCGAAGAATTTTGCTTGTTTCTTGCGCAGTCGCTTGGTGTCGGGGTTCTCGTTCAGAAACCAGAAAACGGACCGCAGGTACCAGTCGCTGTCAGGTACGGTGTCAGTGGTGCCCTCTTCAACACTGATGACCATGGGGATCAAGTCGTAGGCAAGGAGCTGTGCAATGGCCCGGCTAAAGCCCTGTGTGCTACTTAACCAAGGAAGCACGCCTGCCAAGATCTCGTGTAGTCCAGTTGTGCGAGCGCCAGATTCGAACTGACGAAAGAAGTCAATCTTGTACCGTCCCACAATGAGGTTGCCGGCGACAATCATGAGCGATGAAACCTGTTGCAGAGTCAGATCTCGTCGGCGGAGCTCATGCGCAAGCGCTCTACCAAAAATCTCAGGGTGCGCTCGCGAGCACACTGAATTGCGAAAATTTCCATAAAATATCGGATCTGACCATGCAATGTCTGACCAAAACATGCAAACGTCTTGTCACATACATACTGGGCATTACTGAGGGTAACGAAGCGGGACAGAACACAGAGTGCTTGCCATGATCGCATTTTCACGCTATACTGCGGTGTCCCTGTAATCATTATCGTGCCCTTCTTGGGAAGTTTCGCGCTGGCCTCGTCCAGTAACTTCTCAATTAGGAAATGAAGCAGGTCGCTTCTGACTCTGAGAGAGACATCGACAACTGGAATCTTCCCCAAGAAGAGAAGAACGAAGCCCTGCACGACACTAGAGTCACTCGTGCCTATTGGAAGTTCCAGTTTTGCTAAGTCGCCGTTCGTCGTCGTCTCATCGCGCTGAGTTGATTCTGCATCTTGCCTCGTTTCTTTGTGCAACAGAAGATTGAATATATCTTCCCGGTATGGAATCGCTCCCATTCCAATCGCCTCGTCACCAGCTCCTGGCTTTCCGAGCCACGCGACACTCAATCTACAAACAACCGCCCTCGAAATATGGGAGCGAAGTGTCCCCGCTTTCCTCATGAGATTCCGATAGGCATCAAGGATCGGCGTTGGGCTGTCGGGGTCTCGGTCCAGGCGTCTGAGTTCCTCCAGGAGGAGGGGTGGCCGGAACAACAGGGCGCAAACTTCGTCCAACATATACGATGCTTCACGAGCATTAGAAGATGAGTCTTCGATCACGGCAAAGAGCGCTGTGATAATCCCATTCAGATTCTGTACGTAAACATCGGAATCAACACCACTTGCCGCCCCAGGTAGCCAGCTTTTAGCCCCCACGACGATGCAGTCAAATAGGGGGAGGAGCGCGCTCGGTGGAGCAGCACGGACCGAATCCAGCGCGTTGTCGAATAAGTCGGTAAGCAAAGTATTCAGCTCGAGGGACTCATTTCGTTTCGGTGCCTCGCGTACGTGTTTCAGCATGCAAGACAGAGCTCCCCACTTGGCGTAATAGAACACTGACCGCGCCGTCTGCTCGTCGCGTTTTGTCAGTCCGGCACTCGAAAACACAGATTCTAGCAAGCGTCGACAGACGGTGAGCATGGGCTCAAGCAACTCGACCGATTCTGAATTGCTCGGCTGATAAGGCTGTGCTCCACATGCAAGAGCCGCGTACGCCAATGCCATCGTCGACACAAGATGTCCTGTAGTAACATCGAGAGCGGCGATACTCTGTTGCAGCATCTCATCAATCGCTCTTGAAACAGCCAGACTCGACGGATACGCATTCTTCAGAGTTTCCATCTGACGAATAAGATTTGTAAAAGTCAACGAGACACGAGCGGGTTCTCCTGAACGTAGCCCCCCACCAAGTTTTGCGGTTGATGCGCTTCCTTCAAACGAAGTCAACGCAGCGACATGACTCAAGATAAACTGAACTGCATTTTCAAGGATTCCGTCTATGTTTGGGGGAGGAGGAAGCATCTGCTGAGTCCTGTCGACAATGAGATCGCCGTTTCCCATTCCCGAGAGTACATTCAAACGACAGCCGTTCTCAAGGAGAATTAATCCTCTAGTTGCTCGATCTGCGTTGATCCACGGCTGCCCCCGCGGGCTATTGGATAACGCTTTATGAATAGCTGGCCAGAGTAAAGCGCTTGCAGTCGATGAGCTATCCAAGTCACTGGCCAGCGTGCACAAAAGCGAAATGGCACCTCCAACGGCGCGTTCAGTGTCAGTGCTTCCCGATGCTGGATTCCAATCAGTAGATCGCGGAAAAAGCTGACCAGCAACAAATGCAGACGCGCAAGCGGCCCCCACAGTCGGGGCCCAAGACAGCGAATCCATCTGAACCGCAAGCCACTGCTGAAGTGAGCCATAGGTTGGTTTCTGCTGGATTATATCAACAGGTGGGTCGACTGCGGCCGTAGCCTTCAATGGTACAACGAGCGGGAACATTGAGAAAACTCCGAGGATCAGTTTCGGTTCAATGCTTCTTTCTACCGACGACCGCGACAACGTGCACGCGAAGTCCGCCAAGAGACTTTCACGGTACACCGTCACTACTGAGCCCGTCCCAAAGAGGCGCTTTAGCGAGGCCAGGGCGTTTTCCAGCATAATCTCGTTGACGTCGATACGCTCGCTCTCGTTCGACCCGTCCAGCGTGTCCGCAACGGCGCGAAACACTTGCACCACAATCTTGGTCCTCAATCTACACACCACACCCGGGCTCCACACCCCCGCTAGGAATAGTTTCGCTTTTTCTTTATCGGACAAGATTGCCTGAAAGTAGCAGATAAGAAACTTCGAAAGCTTTGCTTCCAGATCATCCTTCTGGATTCTCCCTTTCTCTTCGAAGTTTATGAACGTTCCTACCGACTGCACGGTCGCGTCAAACGACGGCAGGAGAACGTTCAAGACAAAGTCCGACGAGACAAACGTTATCGGTGCAAGGGTCGACGTTCGCACTTTCTTCGCTTTAATGTGGTGTTTTTTCTTGCCGGGCTGGAATATAACGGCGGGAGTCTTTTCCTCAGGCGGTACCGGCGTTGAGTTTTCATTTGTCACTCGGATTCCCGTGTTTCCATTCAAGAAGCGAAACAGAGTCAACTTGCGTTGAGCAGGCGTCTCAGAGAAGAATGCTCTGGATAACAGCAAGTTGATCCAGTTCCAAGTCAGTACCGGTAGACAGTTCTGTGCTGTCATATCAGGCTCTGTCGAGGCAGCTTCAATGCAGAGTGCCGCTACTGTGTCCCACACTTGATCTATCAAATGAGCCTCCGTTTCCATTTCCAACGCCTCAGCACAGAGAAGATACTTATTCCAGACTGAGTTTCTTGGTACGTTCGAAGATTCGATCACAAGTCGCAAGATGTAGAGCCCCCGTCGCCGTATGATCTGGTCTCGTGCGTTCAGTCGCTGCTTGGCGGCAGATCCCGTATCGAGAACCAGTGAGGCATCCATTCCTTGACGGAGCGACGCAAACAGAAAGTCCCACATAATTGACTGATGTACAGGGATTTGTGACAACACATCCGGATCGTTGCCAACTGGTAGCGGTAACTGTGAAACATGTGGAAGAATGCTACACAAGATTGCAGAAATGACAACCATACGAGACTCATCTGCAGAATTCACCGAGTAGACACCCCATACTCTTCGCCAAAGCTCGTTCGTTTGAGATTGATCGTCCCGTTCCTGAGATTTCTGGCCATCGTACAAAAGTGGCAGAATCCAAGAGGTGATTGGCTTCAAATACTCTACCGGGTCGGTATCTTGTCTGGTCGTCGTTGTACAGGCAAGTTCTAAGCCCTGGTATATCTTGCCATAGCACGCCGCAGCAACTTTTACAGTCCCACGACTGCAAGAATTTTCCTGAGACACAGAAACACGATACAGTCGCATCAAGACTCGACATGTTGTTGTCCACCAGCCAATCTGCACGGGTTCCTCCACCGAAAGGGCACCTGGTGGATCACGGCAGCGTTGCAGGCACTCGTCTAACCAAGGCGATGATTCTGCTACAGAGCTTGATGGACATTCAAAAACTGCATCTAGCAACTCTTCTCTCAATTCCTCATCGCTTCTGCCATCACTTCTTCCGAGATTGGCATTCCGTAGAAGATACGGCAGAACAATCCTGGCTAGCCCGTGAAAGGGGTCGTTTCGAAACACGTACAAGAGTCGCTGTAGTACGAGTAGCCTCTTTTTTGGATCGCAATATTGCTGCAATATTTGTTTCCCCTCTTCTTGATCGAACAGCGACACGTCTATAGAGGCATCATCTACGAGTAGAGACTCAAATCCAGCGGCTTCTCCTCCATCGGAAAACACGGCCTGCAGTAAGCAAAAGTGGACAGGTACCAGCTGACGAAGGGATAAAGTACTGCTGTCCTTGTGGAGAGGAGATGCAAGTCGAAGCAGGCTGCGAAGAGACAAGTCAGAGTCGTTCATGGTCGTCGTCGTCGTCATAGTATGTTCAACGAAACCTGGGAACCTGAAACATCTTGAAATCTTGGGCGCGCGCGAAACTCAAAACGCCAACCCGATGTGTGGAAAGAATGAGCGGTGATGGCGCGCTCGAGGATACCTTTGCGGGCTGACAGACAGAATCTTTTGTTGCATCGTAGACTCAAGTAATGAATCGACGTATGTACACGCTAAACAAATTTCAGTACATTCTCAAATTGGCGATCTCGACCACACAAAGTTCGAAGTTCACACAAAAAAGCAGGTGAGGAGCCCATGACCTGGAGCGACGGCAACATGACCCAATTCATTCCTGCTCCGGGAGACATCAAAAGCCCATGTCCTGATGATGCGACAGATTTTCGAACGCCCAAGTGAAAGGGAGCAATGACGAAAGCGTCCATGCTCGTCGCCAGCTCATCTCACGATCGAATTGCTTTCTTGTGGCTGTGACGCACTCGCTCGCTGTCTGGCGTGATCCGATCAGAAATTGAAGCTCTTGTATCTGTCTTGTGAACGATGATCAGATGATTAGATGATTAGGGATACGGGTTGATGCGCCGGTACATTTTTGAATGCGATTTCCCGCCAAACCAACCAATGCAATGGCTCACCCCTTGCTCGTCATGATTCTCTCCTTGCAGAGGCACCACCCCTCGTTCGTCAAACACTATCATCCATCATGCCGGGACCCAAAATGGGCCCTCGCCCACCCGATTTTGACGAAGGTCTCGTTAAGCGTTCTCCGACATACCAGAAGTGGATGAATCTCGAGGACGGCCAGAAGATTCGCTATGCCTGCCGAGAATTCTTCAAGGGTCGCGGAGACGATGAAGAGCGATTGTTGCGGCGCCTTATGATTGCTCGACGCAACAACATCAAGGATCACGAACATTTGAAGCGTGCGCGGCAACTGGAACAGACGGGCGTGCCGGAGGAGACGAACTGAAGGAGAAGAAGCGACGCTTCACAGCATCTATCCCTGACGAGCAGATTGCCAAGGAAATGGATGTTCCTGCGGTGCTTGCGACTAGATCGTATCGCGCGTGGGCTGAATTGGCTGATGATGGCGAGGAGTTCGTCTACAATCAAAAGTACATCAAAGGCAAGGAAGGCCACGATTGGTTGCTGCGGAAGAACATTTGGCGTCGCATGCGTTATCGAAGGGAGAACAAAAAGATGATGCGGCGATACACGGGTAAGAGTGGCGATGAAGTTGAAGACGAAGAGCTTTCGTCAGCTGCGGCCGGTATCGTCGATCATGCGTTGTTGCAAGGAGACGAGTCGTACCAGAAGTCATCGGCTGCTGCGGCAGCGGCTGTTGTAGAGTCGGCGGTGGTTGAATCCGCCTTGGCGGCGGCTGATTCCTACGTCAAGGCAGAAAACTTGGGCATGGAATCTGTACGTGTGCACAACCCGCTCGAAGCGTCCGCGACATCGGAGGCCCTAGATGCAGCGGCGAGACTTGCAGCGGCGACGGCATCGCAGTTGGCTGAAAGTGCTGAGGACGAAATCGATGTCGTCGCTCAAGTATAGATGATGAGGAGCGTTTATCGTTATGAAGAGATTGTTCAATCTGGGAGCTTCATTGGAGTATTAGAATGGTTAGCGTACATAGTAATCTGGTGTTAGGGTTTCAACAACTTAGACGTCTCTGATCGAAGTTGCTGGGTCTTTCCGAGCTGATCTCATTCTGGGACATGCGTGCCGTATCATGCATGTAGCACCGGCAACTTTTTCCGTACATCGAAACCATCTTGGCCTCCCGACGAGACCATTCTCTTCGTCACCTCCCACTCTGGCAAGCAGCGCTACCGGCGAGCATCTTCTTCCAGCATATCAAGAGCCCAGGCAGGAACTTGAAGGCCAAGCGTGAGATAATCCAGTGTTGTATACTCCAACACCCGCCGAACCGTTCTGGCTGTGTAGTACTCAAGCACGTGTGACGGCGCCTTCGTCTCTGTTCCCTGATTTTCTCCCTTCTTTTTCACGTTGCCACCCTTATTGAATTGCTCCCACCTCGTATCGAATATTAGCTTGACAATGTTTCTCATCTTGTTCTTCTTGCTGCTGTTTTCGTCTGCCATACGAGTCAGCCGATCCAGGTCCTGAAAGAACTCTGAGTCCATCTTTCCTACAAAATCGTACTGGTCGATCGAGCGGTACAGGCCGCCGCAATAAAGCGATTGTGGAAAGAAGTGTAAGTCCCAATGCAGTGGTACGACATCCACGTACGCCGAAAATCGTTCCCGTTTCGTCATGCCCTTGAGCAGGGGATTCCGATCGGAGAAGGTTGTAAATACGACTTCAGGTTTGCACCACTGCCGGTCACCCGGGCTTCCTTCGCACTTGTTCAAGAACGCCGACAGAAATCTCTCTAGTGGTCTCGCAAAATGACAAAATTTTGTTTGGCTGCTGCCTGCAGCTCGTCCCACTTGTCCCCGAAGCAATGTTGAGACGCAAAAGCGCAGCAGGGAGGCTTTATAGGGCCGTATTCCGTACAGTTGGAGTATTTCAACTGTGCAAAGACTCGACGCCACTGCGTCGTCGCAACTTTCTCAATGGTGCACATGGCCAAGGGGGGATCAATCGAAGCGAGATGGTGCCAGCCGGCATGAGCTTCAGGCTTGGATATGTCTCGCACGAGAGTTTCGAACCACCATGGACTTGCGCGTGACCGGTCGCTGTCGTCCTCGTCTTTTCCTTCAGATTTCACCACAGACGCGCCCAGACGTTCGAGAACAGAATCTTTAGTTGACTGCGTCGCTGTCTTTGCCTGCACCATGTCTTGAGCGCATGCTCTCAGCGTCGTGTCTTCGTCGCATGAGTCTACTAGACGGCCAAACGTCTGGTTGTAGGTCCGTGACAGAATGGAAATGGCGATATCCGCTCCTGAGAGAGACGAGTTCTGAACTGACGGTCGGACCAAATGAAGGTCCGCAAGACCCTTCAGCCCTGGCGCTGCTACGACGGCCTTTTCGGGAGACGCCGAGTCGAACCCCGGTGAATCCTGAAATTGAGAGCAGATGAGAAAGTTCGACGTCGCGATCTGCTGGAGAGCGTAGATCGCTAGAATTACTCCAGAGAAGGTGACCACATAACGCCGCCATGATGCACTCTTCTTCTCTGTCCTAGACTGGTTCATCACGGACTAAAATTGCTTCGCATTCATGGTCAGTGCAACAGCGTGACGAGCGAAGACAAACTTCAAACTTCGAAACTTTGAGCTTGTCTGCCCTCTGCACCGGCATTTTGAATTTTGCAATTTTGAATTTTGTCGTCTCCGCGTCTCAACGCACTTATTGCCGTATCGGCGCGCTTCCAGCTCTTATTAATAACATCAACCTTCACTAATACCCTTTTAAATAGAGCTTTCCCGCCGACAGTGATTTGAAAGGCATTTCGCGTTTCGGAGCGCCGCCCTCTGAAGCCTGATCGACGTTCATGCCACTCCTCACGACGAGGAATGTTGTTTTTCAGACACAACTCACTTGTGCGTGCTTCATCCTGGACCAGGTAAGGATAGACTGACGATGCAAGCAACAAAATCGAAGCCTATCTTATAATAGCGACTGGTGTCGGTAGGGACAGAATTGATAACCCTCACCGCGCTCATCGACCCTCGATCGTTCTCTCACTTCTTTTTCAAAGACTTGACAAACTTTTCTCGTACACGGGATCCTACCTCCCAGTAGTCCTTATTCGTCTCGATATGATGTGTCATCTCGTGGGAGAAAGTCATGCAGTTCTCCATCGATTGAATGTAAGGTTTCACTTTCTCACATGCTTCGTCAATCTCGCAGCAGAAGCTATGTCCATCTACCGAAAAGAACGGGACAAACGCATTGCGGCGAGATGTCGCCAACAACCATGAAAGCTTACCAAAGCGGGAACCCAAGTGACCAATAAACACTTCGCCGTGGCTCACGAGGAACAGATCAGCCACGGCGCTTTCGCCCAGCATGGCCTGCTTGCCGCTTTCGACGTCAGTGCCCTCGATCATACCCTCGTAATGAAATGTGTTCTCGCTGGAATAGTTTAGAAAGTACCAGTTCATTGACTTGTAGAGCTCACCGTATTCGTCTCGAATCTCGTCCATTACGGAACCTGCGTGGTCGGTCGACAAGAATACTTCAATCGTTGTGCCCGGAGGAGCAGCTTCTTTTGCTCGTTTCAGGGCATCCAAGTACACGCATGTGGCGTAGCATTTTCTCTTTCCGGAAGTTTGCGCGGGAGAGTCGAGAGGCGATCCCTTGGTCTCATAACCATCCTGGGCGTGACCACAAGCGTCGGCCCGTCGCATGTGCAGACTCACACGCAGTGTCTTTCCGTCCGATGTGTCAACGTGCCGTATTCTTTGTACTCGCTTCTCAAAAATGTCCTTCAGGAACGACTGCAGGTGGAAGCGGATCCGAACCATGTGCGCAAACGTCAGCAGATAGCCCAAATT
>OLMU01001647.1:0-17840 GCA_900291995.1 Licmophora abbreviata | reverse complement strand
ACACAAAACGCCACATCACGCACGGGATCTCGGAGCATTCTTTCACGGTCGTCTTTCCAATTTCAATTAGAGAATGGGTTCCGTCAATTTATTGGAGTGACCTTTGTCGGGCGTAGAATCTACCCTTTCAGCAGTACGATGCACGCGCGCATCAATGCGAACTCTCGTGAGCAAGCTCAAAGCAAGAAGCACAGCAGCTCGAGTTTTAAGTTTCATCAAGCGTCACAAGATGGCATTGGCGCCGGTGTTTGAGTTTTAGGCAGAGCGCTCCTGTTGCTGGGTGTGCCCCTCTCTTACATTCAGAAATCCCATTGATCTATTTTGTGTCGTACTACATGATGCAACGACGCCCAGGCCACGGCACAGTGGCAGAGAGCCAGTCGGATGGCGCGAGTCCGTCGACCATCATGACAGCCCAATTGACGGTCCCCAAGGGAGGCGACGCTGCGGCGGCAGGAACGACCGCCACTAATCTACCTCCACGTACAACCAAGCGAAGGCGACGGATGCACCGGTCGTCCGGATTCTCGGCTCACTTTGGTGCGCGAAATTACACAAATGAGCCAATGGTACTCCTGGGAGTCTGCTGTATGGGTCTCGTCGTGGGAATAGCAGTCGTGCTGGTCACTCTTCGTGTCTGGAATAGTACCAGTATCGGCGGCGGCGGTAGCGCCTCCTCGAGGGGTCTCTATCACCCCCCGGATAGCATGGATACTATAGGAGATAAGAGTGCCGAATACGCCGCCCTGCGTCTAGCCTACGACGAAGAGCATCCCGATGACCCAGTGCGAACACGAGCCTTTGTTCAAGACCTACAGGAGCATACTTTCCAGCCGCACACTATCCCAGAAGACGACGCGGATGAGGCGTACGATATCAACAATTGTCCCGATAGGCCGCCGAAGGGCTACCCTTACCAATGGAACATTATGGATATTTTGAAAGATTGGCCGACGGACGACATAGAGCCCCGCTCCGAAATCTACCAAGGGCTCTGTATCTTTGATTATATGCTGGATCTCGAAAAGGCGACTCGATATCGTGACCTGGAGGTCCCTTTTGTGGTACGGGGCGATCCACGTGTATTGAAAGCCGCCGAGAGATGGAATAGTCCTGGTTACGTGGATCAACTGCTTGGGGACGTACCTCATCGGACGGAGTATTCGGCCAACAATCATTTCATGTACTGGATGAAACCGGGGACCAATATTAAGAAGAAGAAAGATCCTAAGACACGTTTCACCAGGATTGAAGCACCCGAGGGGTGGGCGGAACCGACAGAAATGTTGCGCATGCCGTATCGTGAATGGAAACAACATGCGAAGACTGACGAGTACGGTCCGGATCAACCGCATTGGTACTATCGATTGATAGGATGCGGTGACATGGGACATGGCGAATGTGACAAGGGCAGTTCGGAGTATCTTTTCGACGAGCTTCCCTTCTTCCAACCGAAGAGGAGTCTATACGTGTTGGAACCAGACAGACAAAAAGGAATCCACTGTCGCTTTGGAATGAAGGGCGTGATAGCCGGTAAGGGAGAGCAAGTGCTCGATGAGACTTGGTGGTATTATGTTTAGTGAACTTCCGCACTCACTGAAATGTTCTCTTGTCCTACTAGAAAACCATTTTGACGGATCCCGCAACTCGATCGCTCTACTCAGTGGTGAACGACGATACATTCTGGCGCACCCTAACCAGTGCGAGAAGCTTTCTTTGTTTCCCAAGGGGCATCCGAGCGCTCGCCACTCGGCCGTTGACTGGTCTAACCCCGATCTAGAGGAATTTCCAGGCTTCCAAGAAGCGCGTGCGAACGAAGTCGTCATGCAGGCAGGCGACGTCCTGTATTTACCGACAAACTGGTTTCATTACATTGTCAGTTTGGAAGTGAACTTTCAGTGCAATACGAGGAGCGGTATCTCTCAGAACTACATGCCTGAAATCCATGCTTGTGGCTTTTAACACACTATTCGGGAGATGTGCGAAGAACAAAGCACCGCAACTTTATTGTTGAATCCTGATGTAAGAAAACTAGCGATCTATTTCTATTTCAGTTGAAACTTCGAAATAGCTCTTGAATGCAGTGTGAGCGGGACAACATACTCGTATATGCGAACGTCTAACTCTGTCTCATAAGTATGAGTACCGCGGTACTCGCTCTTTGAAAGACAGCAAAAAATGACGGTGACAATCTCAACTCCAACATGCATCTATCCCGCAGTCACACAGTACGAAATACCACCTGGTACCCTTCTGTACCGTACCATTTCTCGTCTTCGCCGTCAACGATGAATGCGACCACGAAGACATGTAGGGATACCCGATGGAGAAGATGCGGACTCATCGGATTGGGTTTTTTCGTTCTCTATTTCGTACTGCAGCAGCAAAAGGCGGCTGACGCTCTTGCTAGCTCACTGCTCGATGTCGTCTCTTGCGCTGAAACTGTGGAACTTTCGCCGAAGTCAGGATCAGAAATAGCTGAATCGATCCTTGAACAGAGCTACCGGGAAGCTTTCAGTATGCTTGAGACGTGCCCTCCTCATCAGTCTCTCATGCAATGTATCGGCGCCATCGTCCAGGTCAAGAAGCAGCACAACGCTGGGAGCAAGCGGAATACTTCGCTTGTAGCCGACGCATTGCCAGCGAGACCATGGTGGTTCGAGACGCTGTTGCGTGATGCCGAGAGATCAGCGATCGCTGGACATTGGCATGGCCTCGCTTCCCGGGATCCTCCGATCCATTTTTGTACCATTGAGAAAGTCGCTACCACACAGTGGCGTCGAGTGTTTGCACAACTGAGAAGCTCCCGGTGTGCCCAATACAATCCCGTCGAGCGCGACTGCTGTCCCTTTGCATCGGATTACTGCTTTGGGGATGACTGGAAAGAATTAGAGAAGCTCTCCAAGAAAACGATGGTCTTCTTAAGGGATCCACTCGAGCGCTTCCTATCGGCGTACTTGAACAAGTGCGAAGGCAGCGAGAACGACCGGCAATGGTGCAAGCCAACGGTTTTATTTTCAGACTTTACCGATCAGAATCACTTGATAAAAGGAATGACGCAAAGGGACCGATTCTCTGCCTACGCCGACGTTGCACCCCTGCACTGGGATCTACACTTTTATCCACAGTCGTTTTACTGTGACGGCCTCTTCCGTACTATCGATACGTACGACTTTGTGGGCAAGATGGACTCGGAATTCTTTTCCTATTTGGACAACATAACTTTGTTGGCTGACAAGGACAGTAGCAAAGCAGGAAGGATGCGAAATGTCGTTCAGAAGGTGTTCAAGACTCGTTGGGAGCAGACCAACAAGGGAACATCGATCCAAGAGGGCAACACAGGAACCGAGACGCAGGCGCCAGCTCATGTGCTCGAGTATTACACTGCTAGAACGGTTCGACGGGTGTTGGAGTATACGGCGTTGGACTACGTCACGCTTGGCATGGAGGTACCTGAGTGGGCGTTGACTATGCTCGAGCAAGAGCATGTGGCGGCCAACTCGCCTACGTCGGAGGAAACGATGAGGCTATAGAAATGCCTGTGGGCTCTCCAGAAACGATATCGTATACTTTGCGCTGAGCTGTATTTGAAAAGATTAGTGCTGTGAGCGAATCGATGGCATTTGAGAGGGTGGCTTGTGAAGAAGCGCTCATTGGCCTTGCGATATTTGCTGCAGTCAGGCATCGACTTGACTCACTCAACCCATCTTTCATTTTTAGTCTGGCGCGCCCCCAAAACGAGACGCTTTCCAGTCAATCGGACGAGCAATCAATACACATGCCAAAACTCCAAGAGGAATCATGTAGTTCGTACGATTTGACCACAATATCGCTCCTAATATGTAGATCCAGGACGTCGCTACGCGAATCCGCATTCTTCAATGTACTCAAGATAGTCGTCCGCTATGCCACTTCGTGCATTGCACTGGAAGTTCCGATTCAGATTGACAATGAAATGGATAAAATGTGTCGGTAGATACAACACGTCCCCCGCCTGCAATACGACTTCATGCACACGAGCCTTGGCAAACGGGCGATTTGGATCGTCAATAGGCTGCGTCCAGTCGACCGACGAGTGACGTCCACTGGGATGCTCCATGTCATAGAGTTCCATGTGTTCACACTGATCCGGATGGGCCAAAATGTATCGACGCTGACCTCCCAGTACAGCAATAAAATTGCGAGATCCATCAAAATGCGCTTCGGCCATGATCCCCTTCATACCAAAGCGACAATTGATGCCTCGTTCTTCATCCGGCTCCACCATGAAGAAGACTCCGTCTTTGTCGCGCCGCAACGGATTGAACAACGGCAATTCGTCGTACAGGAAGGATTGCTTTTGATGCAGAGCGGCATTGAGTCGAAAGTACCAGAGTTCTTTTGGAATGTCCATCGGCGTTTTCAAGATTGACTCGTATTTTTTCGCATTCCTTAGCCACTCAGGATAGGATAGTTTTGTGATTTCCGTCGGTTCCTTCCAGCCGGGTGGTGCCTGCTTTCCTCTTCTTAGCTTCCAGTACATGAAATGTGGATTATGCGCGTGTTCTGTCTTGAATGGTTGATCTCCGAGTAATTCAAGTAGATAGGATTCATTGCGATTCCATCGCTCCGCCGTTTCCCACAGAACGGGCGTGTTTTGAACAACAAATGGCACTTCGTCCAGTCGATAGGCGAGCGCTTTGTCAAAATCGCGTTCGTAGTCAAATATGCAGAGCGATTGATAGACAAAGTCGGCTGGTATCGCCGTGACGTTTGGATTCCAGTGGTGCAGTACGTCTTGGACACTCCAAGCCACTGGATATTCGTCTGGTGGTGTCACGGGACAATTGTGAATGTCGTAAGGCAGACTTGCATGCGTCTGCGGTGTATCCTCCCGCAGGCCCTCGACAAAGCCTCGTATTCTCTCTGTATCGGCAGCAGGGTACGTTTGTTCGTAGTTTTCTTTGAGTAGAAACTCTCGCGTCGGTTTCAGTCTCTCTTCTTGCCAGACAACGTACTGAATTTCCCAGTCTGCGAGATCTTTGTTTGCTCGATCCAAACTAGCTTCCGGAGCAGTATGATATCCAAGATCTTCCAAGACAGTATGCAGAAACAGAGCAGCGACGATGAACCAGCCCAAGGCGATTCCAATGACGGGAATCATCCAGTCTCGAAGTGATATCGGTACTTCACCACCGGCCGAATGAAATTGAGCCGAGGTGCGCGATGGTCGACCGCGACGACGACGATTGTGTCGAGGAGATGTCGATACCATTGCACTCTGAGTCACTCTTCAATCAGTGCTTTCGAGCTGCTTTGAATGAACTCACGCGTGATACGAGAGCAGACATAGCGGGCAAGCAGTGATAAGTGATAAAGCCATGCTCCAGACGGTCGCGACAGGCGACAGCATCTCGAAATGTGAAATGTGGAACTGAAGAAACTGAAAATGCTTCACGAGCTCTTTGGATACTCATCGAGCTCCATTATGACCTTCCTTGTCTACAGATTTATCGATCGGGCCTGTCATGATATTTCTCAAATTCAGAATGCCTCAATTCTCACATGCAACATGACAACAGACCAACTTTGAGACGACAGGTGTACCTGTATCGAAATATCCCTCCTTCGGCTCTTCGTTTACTTCCCCCTTCGACCATGTCTGCAGATCCCTCGCATGTATGGGTCAAGACAGAGCTCCTGGACTCAACCAACGGCGATGCGGCATCGACCATTCGCACCGCACGCTCTCACCGGTCGCGCGACGAAGACTACGACGATTGCATGGGACCCGTCGACTGGGGATGGGCCTATGGCGTGGTGTTAAGTACTGACAGTCAAGCAGAGGTGATGGAAATTGGAATTCGTGATGAGGAGAGCACGTGGCATGGTCGGAATGTTACGCTACCAACGAACGCTTGGGAGCTTGAACAAGTCGTCATGGCAAACAAGTTTGGAGATCACGACAACTATGAAGAAGATCCAGTGCAGTACCCAGATGACATGATTGTTCTCACGCATCTACATGAGCCAGCGGTAGTGCACTGTTTGAGAGAGCGATACTTGATGGACAAGATTTACACCAACACGGGCAGTATTCTCTTGGCCCTAAATCCTTTCAAACATTGCAAGTCACTGTACTCTCGAAAAGTCATGCAGCAGTACTGGAAGAGAGGAGAAGCAAGCACGATGGGCGCTACTGGTGATCTTCAGGTACTGCCTCCTCATGTCTATGCGACAGCCGATGAGTCATTTCGAACCATGACGCGACGATTGGCGCGTCAGACCGAGGATCGACGTGCCAGCAGTCGCAAGTCGTCCTGTGACCAGTCCATTCTTGTATCGGGAGAAAGCGGTGCCGGGAAGACGGTCACCACCAAGTTCATCATGCAGTACTTGGCGGCTCTGTCACAGAGAACCCACTCGTCTTCGCCATCGACTCTCGATAGTACCGATGCCAGCGCTGATACATCTGCCGATTACAATATTGAACAGCAAGTGTTGCAGTCGAATCCGATACTTGAGAGCTTTGGCAACGCCCGAACTATTCGTAACGACAACTCAAGTCGGTTTGGAAAGTTCATTGAGATTCAATTCGCCCAGACTGGAACATTGGTCGGCGCGTCCATTGAAACCTATCTGCTGGAGAAGGTGCGACTCATTTCCCAGTCCGAAGGCGAACGCAACTTTCATATCTTTTACGAAGTATTTTGCATGACCGATGGAGATCGCGAGTCGTATGGACTCGATGGATATCAGTTTGACGATTTTCGCATGATAAATCAGTCAGGAACGTACGATCGACGAGACGGAGTGGATGACTACGATACTTACGATGAGCTGAGACGGGCCATGGAGACGATGGGTATGAGCCAAGACGAGCAACGCGATGTTCTGGTAATTCCCTGTGCGACACTGCATGGGTCAAACTTGACGTTTGTAGCCAAGAGTGCCGATGAATCGGCGCTTGATGCAGACAATGAACATCTGCAACCATTTCTGAAGCTCATGGGTCTGAGTGCAGGGGCACTTAACAAGGCCCTGTGCTACCTCAATATCAAGGCAGGCAAGGAGGTACACACCCGGACTCTCCCTAAGGTCAAGGCTGAGAAAGGATTGGAAGCTATCATCAAGGCGACATACAGCGCACTTTTTACATTTCTGGTGAAGCGTATCAACGAGTCCATCACAGTCAAGAACGATGGAGGGCGGAGTCGGCGAGGCTCTTCTGCAAAAGCCGGCCAAGCAAAGATTGCCGTATTGGATATTTTTGGCTTTGAGAGTTTCAAGACGAACTCATTCGAACAACTATGCATCAACTACTGCAACGAAGCCTTGCAACAGCAGTTTACTCGCTTTGTCTTGCAGAAGGAACAGGAAGAGTACGAACGTGAAGGTATCGAGTGGAAGTTCATCTCGTTCCCGGAGAATCAGGATGTGTTGGACTTGATCGACAAGAAGGGGTCGGGGATACTAAATATTCTCGATGATCAGTGTCGAGCACCGGGGACCACTGACAAGACTTTCTGTATCGACTTGTATCGAAAGTGCTCTGAGCATTCTCATTTTGAAGCCGACTATCGACAGGTCGGAGCTCAGAAATTTGGCATCAAACACTATGCCGGTCCCGTGGAGTACGACACAGAGGGATTCGTTGAGAAGAATCGCGACGAGCTTCCTAAAGAGGCAACGGATTTACTCTTGTCCTCTGAGAAGGAGATCGTCAAGAAACTCTCCGCAATTCTCCAAAACCCGAGTCCCACTACAGCACCATCCCCGAGAGGAATGTCGCCTGGTCTGAAGCGCGGGGGCTTGTCTAGCACTCGCGTGACGGTTGGGGGTCAGTTCAGTCGACAGCTTCAGGAGCTGCGAAACCGAATTGACACTACAACGCCACATTACATACGCTGCCTGAAGCCAAACGACCTTCTCGTTCCCGACCACTTCAACCCTTTGATAATTGCCAACCAGCTCCGATACGCTGGAGTCATAGAGGCCGTTCGAGTTTCTCGCGTTGGGTATCCTCAGCGATATAGTCACACTGCTTTCATGAATCGTTATAAAATGATCTGTCTTGTCGAACTTAAGCAAGCGGCGCGCTCATCGAGAAAAGAGAAGCCGATTGTCGTGCTTGTTCGAGCACTGGTGATACGGTTGCAGCATCTGAACACTTTGGAGATAGAGAATCGCCAATGCGACGAAGAAACTACATGTGAAGAAGATGACCCAATGACTTTGTCGTCAATCGGGATCGAAGTCGGGAAAACGAAAGTTTTTCTTCGACAGGGGGCCTATGACACAATTGAGAAGCTCCGGGGAAGCAAGCTAGTTGACTCTGTGGTTACAATTCAGGCAGCAGCCCGTCATTATGTGGCCCGAAGGGAGTACGTTGCTATGCTCGAGTTGGTTGTTATGATACAATGCTTCCTGAGGGTGCGGCTTGCCTGTTATCAGGTAACGGTACTCCGACGGAACTTCCGGGCTACCTTGATTCAGTCGGCATGGCGACGATCGACGGTAGAAGCGAGGTTCGAATCTGTCTGTTTTTTCGCCAGGTGGCTTCAGCGAGTTGTGAGGGGGCGTGCTGGACGCCGTCGCTACCGGGAGCTCGATACTGAACGAAAGGTGGTCGTGGTCCAGACAAACTGGAGAATGCATAGGTTTCACTTCGTCTTTCTCTCACAGCGGGCCGCTTCAAAAACTGTACAGCGAGCCGTTCGGTGTTGGAGATCGAGGATCGAGTTGAAAAAGCTGCGACTCGGTGCTCGCGACTTGCAGGCGGCCGTGTCTCAACGAGATGGTTTGCGCAACGAGAATGACGAGCTACGGAGGCGCCTCGAAGATGCTCTTGACAAAGCAACTTCACAAGAAAGCATGACGAAAGCTATTGCTGAAAGGGAATCTGAGCTAGGTCAATTTCAACTTCGTATTGATGAGCTCGTCAGTACGATTGACGCCATCCAGAATGAATTGGCGGAAGCTAAAGCGAGAGAAGCGGAAGCTCATAAGTTGACGACACAGTCCAGGATTGACACGGAAACAGCACGTATTGAGCTCGCCGATACTACCGCTGCCCTGGAGAAGACACAGCGCAGCTTGAGTGAGTCACATGAAGAGGCGAGCGCTTTGTCGATAAAAGTTTCTCATCAAGCTAAGGAGATTGAAATGCTCGCGTTGGCGTTGACCAATCACGAAGCAGAGCCCAATGACGTGACTCTCGAATCTGAACGCGACGTTCTGTCAAAAGACTTGGAAGCCACCCGACGGGCCTTGAACGACGCACAAGAACAGTCTACGCAGAGGCAGGCTGAAGCTGAACGAGTGGCATCCGAAAATCGCAAGCTTCGACTGGAGCTTGAATCCGCCATGCACACCAAAGAAGACACGATTCAGGAAATGTCGACGAAGCTCGAACAGGCGTCGCTCACTATTTTTAAGCTCGAGCAGAAGCACCGAGAGATCGAAGTAACACTTTCGGAGCGCGATCAAGAGCTGCAGCTGACTAGAAGCGACATGCTGGATGCAGTGCGAGAGAGCCGTCTGAGTCAAGATAAGCTCACGCAAGAGGTACAAGCCTTTAATATCGAACTCAACAACACGAGAGGAACAAACACACGTTTGGAAAATGAGAAAGAGCGCAACTTGGAGCAAATGGACAACCAGATTGCGGAACTCAGTCAGGCGGCGGAGCTGGACAAGGTGGCAACCACCAAGCAGATCCATAAGCTTACGTTTGAACTCGAAGAAGCTAAGAGACGCGAAGCAGAGCATACCCCTGAACATCACAAAGAGGCACCGAACAAAAGAGAGATGACCCAGAGCCCGGCGGCAGAGGAAATTCTCACTCTCCAAGACGAAGTCGACAGGGAACTCGATGAACATATTGTAAATGGACGGCAAGACGACACCGACGAATCTCATGAAGGCCTTGCTCATCGTTACGAGGAACTGCGACGACTAGCAGATGCGGGAATAGAAAAGGACCGTGAAATCGAACGATTACGACAGCAGCTTGAACAGCTAATTGAAGATCAGAGCCAGGCCAGCGATTCACCGGAAGCCGAAGAGGTCGAAGAGCTTCAAGATGAGCTCACTGATCTTCGACAGCCCTACGACTCCCAGCAGTGCTACAAGACGAAACGGAAGGGTTTCTTTGGGCGCATGTTTGACGGTGACGACGCTTGTGACGAACCGAAGCTACGGAAAGAAGTTGCATCCCTGAAATCTGTCAATGAGCTATTGCGAAGCGAAGTGGAGCAGTCTGGCAAGTCTATTCGCAAACTCGAGGAAGAGCTCCAGGAAGAAAGAGATCGCGCCAAGAAGGAACTTGAGTCGTTTGGAAACTCACTGCGCGCTGTGGATGAGCTACGCCAGGCAGCCGAGTCGATGAGTCGACAATTGCATCGCAAGCAAATGGAAAGCCCTGCGGTATTTGTGTCAGAGACACCAGACGGATCTGGAACGTTGGAGGATGCAACGAAAATAATAGAACGGGCAAAGGAGAATTTTCGCAAGTTCAACAAGGATGAAAAGGTCAAGAGCAAGACCAGAAAGAAGCGACGGGGATCGGAGAACGGCAGTATCGTCAGTTCTTTCTTCTAGCGAGGCATGAATGCATGCAATTGTGTGTCGGAGAGCCAATCTGTAAAATCAAAAGCAGGTTTTAGAAGGGTCGAGCTTTTAAATGGCGTATCTCCGGATGTGTCGCCTTACATAGTATTTCCTAGAGACGCACAGGTACTTCCGAGTATTATCATCCGATCAGCCACAAGGGCGCGAAATACAATTCAAAATTGCGAGCTTCGATGGAAAAGTGTATCACTGGCGACGAGCAAGCGATACAAGGTTTTCCAATATTAATGCTCTTAATACCCTAGATATCATGGAACAAGAAAGTGTTTCCGTTATCTAATCGTCGTGCTCGCTGGACGTTCTATTTGGGCCTCATTGATATTTTTGCCAAAATTCAAATCGCCTCATCATCTCGCTCCTCATCTCAATCTCGGCGGTGTTGCTGCACTCTGAACTCGTCCTCTCACTTGTCCTCCAGAAAGTCGTCGCCAAGCACGATGCCCTCTTCATTCGGCTACAAGCCGTCTTCTTCCTCTCCGGGGACGCCCTCGAGCCGTGCTAGTACAGGATCGTCAATGAAGAGGGGGCCAATGAAGTCGACGCAGCCCCAGGTCGTCACAAGTAGCCATTCCAAGACAATCCGTCGATCCAACGCGCGACGAAATCAGCGACCAGTCGATCCGCAACAGTATCCAGCTCCCACTCTCGGCCTCCGTCGTCTCATGCTCCTCAATCCACCAACAGAGAAGCAAGACAGTCCAGTGTGACCACTACTAGTCATCGTGTTCGTTCACAATCGCATCAGCGCCGATACTACGGAGATTATGCCAGCGATGCAGGCTCATCCTCTGTGTCAGTGCACTCATCGCCTGACGCGTCTAGTGGTCGCCAGGGCGTGTCTTTCAATGTAGCTTCTACACCACGACGCAGTTCTGACCATGTTTCCGACTCCCCGTCGCGCCCCCCACTCAAAAGCGAAGCCGGGACACCGAAACCGGTCGTCGATAAGGTTGCCCGTGCCAGACGGGCCATTGAAGGTACGCGACGATACTCTGCCAACTTTATTCATGAAATCGACTTCCATTCTCCTCGCTGCTGCTCCCTGTGTGCTCACGTGTATCTTCCTCTCTCGTCTTCTCACAGCGCTAAACAAGTCGGTTTCGAGTGAAAAGCGCATGTCGGTGATTACGCATGCCTGTGCCGAGTTTGATCACTTCGACGAACAACAGCACAACGTTGAGCTTCAGTATGGTGCCGCTCAAGCCTTGAGTCACATTCTGAGCATGACAGAAGACGACGATGAAATCCGCATGGTGTGTGCGGCTTTCGAAATGGTATTTCGATCCTCGCAGCAGAGTCTCAAGGCCGCCTTCGAAAAGATTGGATCGAACCTACTTCCTATCTTCATTACGCTTCTTGGACAATGTGAATCCAATAAGCTCAAGCACTCGGTTGTGACCTTGTTGAATATTTCCAGGGCGCTCTACTATCTCTCTCGCGTCTCGGAACTTCGACCGACCTTGATTCGATATCGTGGTGTGCTCGACCTGTTGAAGCGAGTGACATCGTCCAAACTCAACGCCGACTGTCGAGTCGCACGGATGAAACTCATTGCCAACCTCGCCAATTGTGACAACAATAAGCTCGTCATGATGAATAGTACTGGCCTCGTTGAGACGCTCCTTCGCATCGCCGCACTCGACACCTCTGAGATTGCGCGAGAATATGCTGCCGCTGCACTCATGGATCTGGCGTCGCACGAAGAGAACCATACTCGCATGGCCAACATGGACAAGCTCCTTGGGACGCTCGTCAAGCTGGCTGTGTTAGAGCAAGTAACCGAGACACGGGAGTCGGCGGTATCGGCATTGCAGAACCTGGCCTACTCCAAAACCAGCCGCCTGCGTCTCGTCACGTATGGTACTGGTGTGGTACTGGAGGCGCTGAAGAAGACCGTCGGCACCGATTCCAGCGACAAGACGCGGAGGCGCGCTGCAGGAGCCATCACCAATCTCGCATGCGACGAGACAGCTGAGCGTATGGGAAGTCACAAGGGACTTTTGGAAACATTGGCTGTTGTCACTACCAAGGACGACAATGCCGAAGTGCAGTCGCGTGCGTCGATGGCCTTGACCAAGATTGCCGCAAGCATTCACTACAAGATGCCTTGCTACATGACCTTGCTGGATGCGCTGGTGGTGGCGTCGATGAGTCCTCATGCCAATTCCGGTTTGAGCTCAGTGTTACGTGTCAAGGCACGTGATCAGGAGAATCGAGAGAGCATGGCGCATCATCCAGGTATTCTCGATACCATCCTGGACATGTGCGCCAAAAGTGCACCGCTGACGGACCGTCACAATGCCATGCGCGCCATAATGCATCTTACGAACGAGCCTGCCAATGTCAAGTTACTGTGCAGCAAAACGGTGTTGAGTGCGTTGGTGGCAGGTGTTAGTATGGAATACTCCAAGAATCACGAGATTCCTCAGTCGGCAATTACGGCACTGGAACGATTGGCTACTGATTTCTCCAATCGAGCGCACATGGCACGGCACGACGGATTGTTAGTGGCAGTTGCCAAGGCGACTGAGCGAGAAGCTAAGCTGGAGAGTAGAGGTTTGGGTAGAAGCATGTTCAGCAACGAACAGCAGCAGCAACTTTCGTCGACGAATCAATTCTTGGCGAAGCCGCTCTTGATGAGCTTGTTGGTGGCCATGTGATGTGATTGTGTAATGTTGTGCATACTATTTGAGGACGAAGAGGACGAAAGCCACGCATGCGTTTTCGATGATTTACGCGCGTGGCTTACTTGTTGTAACAAGAAGTGATATTCATAATAATAATAATAACTGGAATTTCCATGTGTGAAAAAGAGCTACTCGTATGTTGACAGAACTGAGTTCGTCTGCTTTTGCCCTGTACCGGCTCCTATCCCATGCGATACCTGGTACGACTGACTTGTAGCTTGTGCCAGAATAAGAAGATCCTAGCGCCCGTCGGGCACGGTAACGCATCGATAAATCCTACTTGCGAAATGGTCTCTCCCGAGCGGCTGGTATTCACGATTTTGAGATTGTCGTGCATTTCCTGTTGCGTTCTGAGAAAAAAATTGGCGCGCGGGGCACCCTAATGTTGATCTGGATGGCGTCTGGATCGTCAACAATCATGTATATTCATAAATAATATTTATAAAATCTCTGGAATAGGACATCCTCGTATATGTAATAAAATAATAAATAAGTCCCGCTCTGTGTACTCCTCCCACCATCCGAATCCGGCAAAGCCTTGCTTCGTAGAACGATACCGGAAAGTGGCCTGCCAGGCGATTCCACGATTCGATTCCCCTCAAAGGCCCTTTGGAAGAACTCACCCAGTCTTCTTTCAAGTCTCCCACGTCGAAGGCGAGAAGAGACTTCTGGCTTCTGGCCTCGTTGGCTCTTGTTTGTACTTGCGCCCGACCTTCTATGATACTGGTCCCTCTTCGCTCTTCTTGTCGCCGTTTGCTCGATCTGAAAGCGAGTTTTTGTTCAGCAGTTGCAGTCGCCGCTCGTCGAGCACTGTCCTCTTCACCCAGCACAGACCCCTGAAAGCCTGTCCGTTTGCTAGTACCGGCAGACTCCATGACTATGACTGCCGAGCCATCGCTTTCCAGCATAAAACGGATAGTCACGGACGATGACTTTCTATTCTTTCCTCCCGGTGTCGCTGCGGAATCGCGTCGCCCAGCCACCAGGAGAATTCCGTGTAAGGCACGAGGCTTGATGGGGAATGGACATAATCCTCGTACAGCCTACATAGAGATCCCACCAAATGCTCCACATGGACTTGTACTGAAATGTTCGCACCCCGCCTGTGCTCTTAGTGGTCGTCTCTTTTGCTATTGTGTCATATGCCAGATCCCCGTAGCGAAACGAAACTTCACCAAGCGTCACTCCCACCAAGACGTTCCTGTCAGTGGCTTGGAGACGCCTTCCGACTTCAAGCGACAACGCCTCGACCACACGGTCGCAAGCGTTGCTATCGCTCCCTCCCCGGTCTTGATCTGTCCTGTTATATCCGAGACGACTGCGCCGAGTTCGAGTCTACCGGACTGCAAGCATGCGCCGTCGGAAGTTGTTTCTTCTAATGACAATAAGCGCTTCGAGACTACAAGAAGTAGTGACACGATGGAAGAGCTTGACGCCTGGACCACTACTATCGCTGATGTTGAGACGAACCGGGTTGATGACAAGGAGCTTGGGCGACTCCCGCATCCGTATAACACGCTTGACTATGCGGCCTTGGATGCGAACTTGCCACTTGACGAGTTTGAATGGTAGTAGGGGTTGTTGGGCTGGAGGTCAACCAAGAGTCGATATCATCTCGTGGTTTCTGGCAGTATCTGGCTGTTAGCTCTTACCAACTTCATCACATAACTCGCATTATAGATTCAAAGACAACTCAATATCACCGCTTCTTCTTGTTAACAATACCGTACCAGGTAGTCTAGTAACCCAATCCTTGCCATGCGCTATGGCATCTGAGACATTCTAACATGGACTTTCTTCCTCCCACCCTGAGAACGACTTGAATGCGCGCTTCGAGCGGCGCGCGCCCGACAGCCCACAACATTCGACATTCAACATTCGCATCATTTCAGTGTCGACACTGAACGGTGAACGATGCGGATCTTTCCCCTGCGTCGCATCAGTATACCACAACTTGGATCGGTAACAGGTACACATTGCTATTGTACGTTGGAAAAGTCGCTGGATTGACAGATTGAGAGCTGCACTGAGACCATCGCGGCAGAGTCGAAAGGGTCGAAGAAAAAGTGCGCGCCGCCAACCATGTGAGTATGTGTGCGAGGTTGTAGCATTTACCACCATAGACACGTTGCCCATTCTGTTTGCGGTCGTTGTATCGACGTCCTGTTGTCAGCATCACTCTTTCTACCACTCACTGCTTGTGTCCACCCTTCTGATGATTGCAAAAAAGATTCCCCCAGCAGGGACGTCGACCAGCATGGCGAAAGGAAACAACGGTCTCGGCGCCCGTCGAGTGATGTGGCGGCGACTGGCGGTGGTGCTGAGCAGTCTTGTCAGTCTGCTTGTCGTACTAAGATTGGCTGGACTTGGCGGAGGAGCGAGGGCTACGCCTGAAGAACGGTCAGAGCAGTGGAAAACGAGCCGCCTGCGATCAAGAGCAGGCAACGAGAACAAGAAGGCTGGTCGTTCGTACAGCGACGGCTATCGTGTCGTCAATATTGATTTGAAGGATCCTAGCGATCACTCGGACGCTATTCAAGGAATTATTGATGCCAAAATCCATCTCGTCAACATCGTTAAAGAATCGAACTGGTTGGGCGGTCCTACGGACAGCATACTCGACTCAATCACTGGCGAGTTTTGCACACTCGACTTTGCCAGGCAAAAGCGCGATCCTTCGTTGATTCCCATGTTTCGTGATCTAGTATCGCAGTCTTCTGAGTGCAATCGAATACGGTACCGAGTCAAGCTACGGCCAATACTGAATCGAATAAACGATGCGTCCACAAGGACGACAACAACCAGCACCGCTCGATCACTGCAACTCAAAGGCGTCGTCTTTCACGAATCCCGTTGCGGCAGTACGCTCGTGGCCAATTCACTCCTTGCTGCCGATCCTACTCACCACCGTGTCTTTAGTGAGTCGGCCCCTCCCATTGTCGCATTAAAGAGTATCTGCGGAGAACGATACGACATGTGCGGTGTGGAACAGGCGGCCGAGGTATTGAAACAAGTTGTATTTTTGATGGGACGAAGCCAAGATGACAAGGAAACGTCGCTCTTTTTCAAGATTCAAAGTGTCGGAACACGCAACATTCAAGTCTTTCAACTGGCATTTCCAACCACGCCCTGGATCTTTGTCTACCGAGAGCCGGTCCAGGTCATGATGAGTCACTTGTCGAAGGGCAATACGAAGAATGCCAATTGTGTTCGGCCGAGGCAACTTCCACCGCGCATCGTAGTAGATCTTGTCAACCGAGCAGGCATTCCGCAGGTGTCGTCCTTGTCGAATGAGCAGTACTGTGCGGCGCATCTAGCGAGCATTACAGAATCGGCCGTGGAGGCCATGCGACGGAGTGAGGTGGGCATGGCGGTCAACTATGCCGATCTTCCTGCTATTTTGTACGATCGTGTCTTGCCGGATCACTTTGGTGTAGAGGTGACGGATACGATGAAGCGAAACATAGACGAGACGGCGCGAAAATACAGCAAGGGGCGGGACGGACGACAACATGAATGGAAAGAAGACAGCGGACACAAAGACGAGATGGCCACGCCTGCAATACGCAAGGCGGCAACAATGTTTCTGCAAGAATCGTACAACTCGCTTTCCGAAACAAGACAAGAGTAATTGCGGCAGCCCTAATAATATCATAGGAGTAATTATGGCGATAACTTATACTGGTACCACTGGAGTTAACAGGTAAGAACATACATCACAGTAGAGGACGCCGCGAGGCATTTTGTTCGTCACTCCAACTTTTCCATAAACTTGACTCGATCCAAAATTTCTCGTTTGCTCGACTCTTCCAGCTCTCCTGCCAACAGGAACTCATCAAGAATACTGTATACTTTATTGAAATGAAAGACAATGTCGAGTTCACAGACATTGGAAAAGTAGCTATCCAGTAACTCGACAAAGAGATGAATCGTCTCGAGATAGGACAGTTCATTGTCGGTAATGTCGACGGCAATGGTAAAGAAGAGTCCAGCATATCGACGATATATGACCTTGTATGAGTTGTATTCAATAAAGTTGGTGTACTTCTTATCGCGAGCCGTGACAAGGCGGTGGATTTCGGCTTCGATTCTCGCCTTTTCCGCCTCGGTATTTCTGCCTTGCGACGAGGTGGGAGGAGGCACGTACCATTTCGACAATCGCGTCTTGCCCTGTCGATTCTGTAACAAAAAGAATCGAATCTGCGTGAACGAGAGAGAGAGTGTGTGGGTGTCGTGGGGGTGAGAAGACATCGATAGTAAACATCTACCGTGGTGCAAGTCACTCTGGTCGTGCGTAGCAATCAGTAGCATCGCTACGCATGGGCCCGGTGAGACGGAAGGTCTATGCTTACCATGCTTTTTCGGCTCGGTTTCGTCGCTAATTACTCGTCGATGGCCCAAATTAGAAGCTTCTTTCCCCTGCGGACACACTGCACTACACCCCGTGGCGAATGAATCAATGCAAGGCGGTCAATGAACACCCGAACCAAACTGCTTTTGCGCCTGTCAGTGTACGAGTAGTGCTTTGTGTCGTGCGGTGAG
>OLMU01001644.1:0-10602 GCA_900291995.1 Licmophora abbreviata | reverse complement strand
ATCGGTCTTGCATGAACATTTTAGCAATAGAAGAGTTTAGAGGGCAGCCTCTACATTTACTAGTTATTGTAGCGCTGGTTGCGACGACCGCGATAGTTGCCGCCGCGGTTGTTATTGCCGCCATATCGCTGCCCACCGCCGCGATGGTATCCTCCTCCGCGTCGATCACCATGATAATCACCACCCTTCCAGTGGTAGTCGCCTTCTTTGTAGCCATAGCTGCCCGTCTGTGCATCCAAGAGACGTTCGTTCGCATCCACCAAATTAGCCGCCTTTTCGGCAAATTGAAGCGCGGCAATCTGCAGCGACGTAGGCTCCACCTTGCGGAGTACAATCGTCTCGGTCGGCTGATCCCACGTGGCAACGAGTTCGCGATTGATCATCATTTTCGACACGACACTGTGAACCTCACTCTTGGTCATTTCAAACATGGCGCACAGCTGATTCAGCGAAAGGGAGTCGTACTGAGCCGAAAACGCGAAGAGATATGTACGCAGACCCTCCAATTTGATCTTTTCCGCCAGCATGGCGCAAATCTTTTCCGCCGAGCCCTCACCGGGAACCAACTTCCAAACATCGAGATTGGTCAAGTAGTTAGTGCACGTTTTCCAGTCTCCATTCATGAGTGCCTGAGACGCACGCATGACAAAGTCGCGAGTCTGCTCCGGAGGGCCCGTGAAGATCTGACGGGAATAGATGTCATGATACTTACGAAAGGTGCGCGACATAATACGGGAGCGACGAGACATGCCAGTGTCGGCGTCGACCGAAGCTGCCGCCATATTGGGGACCTCAAGAAGCATGGCGCTAATGAGATGGCACGCCTCCAGCAGATCCATGTTGATGTGCTGGTGGTACGGAACCTGTCGACGCTTCTCAGCCTTTTCTTGATCGGCACTCTTGTCATTGTAACGTCCCATCATGACACCCTGCGCCAGGAGCTCACGGACGCGACCAGAACAGGTTTCCGATAGACACTGGTGGGCGCTCCAAATCTTGCCTAGGCGGAAAGCAGCCATACCAAGCGTCACCATCATGCGATTGAAGGTAATCATGGTTGCCACGTCGCCTGCGTTCGAAATAGTGTCCTGTAGATGCGACATAAGCAGCAGGTCCCGGGCCTCCAAGAATCGATCGTGCAGTGCATGGTGATAAATATGACAAATCATTGCACGGGTCTTGGATCGATCCGTACCGTGCTGGTATACGTACATGCACAAGTCGGAAATGAGATCCTCGGAGTCCTCGTTCTCCTTGCTTTCGGTCTGTTCATCCAACGCCGCCTTGCCTGACACTGCGGCTGGGTGCGTCTTGCTAAAGTCAGTCTGACCCCTCCCGGACTCATCCGACGTGATGGATGCTGGATGAAGCATATCCACCTCGCCAAATTGTTTGAAGAAAGACGAAGCATGATCAACGCGCTTGGCAATCGAGTCATGGCGGTAGTAAATGTGTTCGACACGGAGTTGTGCCAGAGCGGCAGCCTCTGCGCTGGAGCCCACACGCATATAGTATGCCTGAACACGTGCCAACAAATCGACAAGCTTGGATTCGTCTCGCAGGCGAGCAACGTACTTGGGTGTGTGCGGAGAGATCTGTTGCAGACTCTTGACGTACTCCTCTTCCAGGCGTGTAATATGGAGAGAAAGAGAACCGGTTACCGGGATCGACTTCAATTCTTCTGGTGACATGTTCTTCTCCTTTTCCAGCCGAACGCGCTCTGCCCTCTCGTCCTGTGTCTCTTCTTCGCCCTGTAGACAAAATTATTTTTCGTCGATATTCGTGAGTTGACTCGCAGAATAGTCCCAGCAATAAGCCGACAAGAATCCAAAGAGTTTACTTACCGTTTCGGGGTTGACGAGCTTTTCGTCCGCTGCTACGGCCGCCATGGCACCGTCCGCAGCCGTCGCAGCAGCCTTCATCTTTCCCTTGCCTTCGAGTGAACCAATCATCAAGTCCGTTTCTTCCACAACTTCGACTCCAAGTTTGTACCCGTTATCCAACACATTCGCAATGCGATTCAAGTACGAAGCACACGACTGCCAGTTCTTGGTATCCATATAGTCGTCTAAGGTACGCTGCAAGTCGAACTGTGCCGTGACGAGGTGCATCAAGATGGGAATCTCGACACGCGGTCCGAACTTCAGGGAGAGACGTGACAAGCCCTCGAGCTGCTTTAGGACTTCACGGTTGTCCGTACCACGTCGACCACGAGAGGCCGCAATCTCCTTGACCTTACGATTCAAGATGGAAGGATTGAGATTGGCTTCGGAGAGGACTGACTTGGTCGCCGTGGCTGCGTCGGCCAGCTTGGATGCTTCGACCGCAGCTGCCTTTGCCTCGGAGCGGAGACGACCACGCTCTTCTTTGTTCTTGACAACCTTTTCCTTGGCAACGGTATTCTTCTTGAGCCAACGCGCACGGCCCTTGAGTTCAGCGTACGCCCCAGCTTCACTATCAGATGACGAGGAGGCGTCCGAGTCAGCATCCCAGTCGCTCTCGTCACCCGACTCTTCGTCTGAGTCGGAGTCCTCCTCCTCTTCTTCCGAGTCCTTCCCAAAGAGCAAACGAAACAAGGGATGAAACATTCCGTGAGTTTCTTTGTCGTCACAAGGATGATAATACTGTATATCGTAGGCCACGATGAAGAAAAACGTCGTCACTCAAGGCCGGAATAGTTGGCCGAAAGAGTTGGTCTCATAGGATGGAAAGCCACACACAATGCACGTGCCGCTTTGACAGCGACGCCGTGCGGCATGGTCCATGCAAATCGGAAACGAGGAATTCAGCTTCTGCACACACACACATATCAAATGTATATGGTGTATGTATGCAGAGGTTGAATGGCATCCTTGTGACGACTTTGTGCACTCTTTGGTTCATCAATGCGCCAATGAATGTATGGTTTCTCTCGCTTAATTGAATGCTCTTGTTGGTAACGTACCGAGTCGGAACTACTGCTGCTATCGTCGCTGCTGCTACTCTCCGCCTCACTTTCATCGTCGCTACTATCTTCCTCCGCTTCGTCACTCTCCGACTCTTCGTCACTGGAAACAAGCACCGGGTTCTTGCGATACTCCTGCATGACAAGAGAATAGGGTTTGTTGTGTTTTTTGAGCGTCAACTTCATCCGATTCAAGGCCCGCCCCTGCGATGCGGAGAGTTTCTGAAAGGCCGCCTTGTCTCCAATATTGTTGGCAATAAAGTCTTCGAGATCGACAAGAATCCTGACGAGCGGCCTGGGCACTCCTTCCTTCAACAGTTTCTTGGCTTTGATCATGGCTTTGGTGAGATCGTCGAATTCCGATTGGATGGTGGAGTAGTCCTTTTGTTTCATGGCCTTGCGCAAATTGGCAATGTGACGCTGAAAGGCTTCCAAAGAGCGTTCCTTGGCACTCTTGACGACGCGAACTTCATCTTCGGATTCTGTTTATGACAGAGAGGACAGTGGTGAGATCGTTCCATTGTTGTAGGTAAGACACGAAGTGTGATACACATCTACAGTTATCGTGTGCCGTGAACGCAAGCATGTTCGATCCAACCTACCACTGTCGTCACTGAGTTCCTGCCATCGATTGTCGCGTCCACGCTCGACGCTGTCGTCGCTGCTGCTGACGCTGCTCTCGTCCGACGAGTCTTCCTCGGAAGAACTTCCTCCGGCGGCCCAAAAGCGAGACATGCTGTTTGCTTTTCTGCTTTGTGTCGACACACGAGGGACAAGGTGTGAAAAAGGTGTTTTGTGTTTTGGTGTTTGTCGTCTTGTTTGGAATTGTAGCGTGAGATACGGTGAAGCCTTCCCAGCCGTGCATTCTGAGAAGCTGAGAATGGGTTTTGAGCTTTACGTGGAGGAGTAGTAGTCTGCCTACACCCGTCAAAAAGAAGCTGGTTTGAAATAACATATCCCTACATGTAGTATGTTGTATGTTTGAGGTTTCAAATTGTGGCGCGCGCAATCTCCAAAAATGGTGTCACATCTTCATCACGAGGACGATGATGAGAAAGAGAGCAGCATCTCGTGGTCACATTCTCCATTCTTTCCTTCTTTCGCCATCCTCACAGAGAGCTCGTTCAAGGAAGGATGCGTCAAGCAAAGAAAGGAGTCCCTGATGGAGGCGGTGCAGCGCTGATACAGATACCGGATGGATCCTCCGAGCCACATCAGTACCACCACGTTACAGAAAATACCAGTACCGGCAGCAGTGGTGGTACCAGTGCTACTCGTACCGCTAGTAGAAAACGAACTGCAGGACGAATCTCCTCGCTCCTCAAGGCCAAGCTCACGCAAAAGTTGCTCTTTCGTCACAAGAGGCTCGAAGGACGACGCGGCACTGTCGAATCTGCAGCTGCGAGAAGTAAGAGCGCTAGAACTACCAAGACGAAGAAGAACAACAACAAAAAGAAGACTACAGGAGGCAGTCATCATGGTACTACGAGTAAGCAAAGAAAACAGAACCGAGCTGATCGTGCGAACAAGGCTGCCGCTGCATCGTCATTGAAAGACACACGGCAACAGCAACAGCAGGCTCCTCCTCCTCCTCGATCGATCGACATTTTTATTCAAACCACTTCCAGTACCGACACGGACCAGACCAGTAGTGTCATCACAACGAGTCCAACATTGTCGACGGTGACTTCGTGGGAAGACGACTCGCCTCACACACCGCGAACGACAAGCGAGAACGAGACTGCTCCACCGATACTCGAGATCGGCCTCGGCAACGACGAAACTTTCAAGGAAACTCGTGTGGAAGAAAATGTCGCGTCGACCCAATCTGCTACTACCTTCTTTGCCCTTCTGGGAGGAATCATCCTTGGTGCAGCCGTGATGGCGTTCATGCCACTCCTCACGCCGTCGCCCTTGCTCTACATTTCGCCGCTTGTGACTCTTTCCATGTGCGTTTGGGTCTTGTGTCAACGACACTGTAACGACACCAAGGGTGGTGGTACGTTGATTTATGTCCTATGTTTACCTTGCTCTCGCACGCGACAACTCACGCCTTGCATCACTCGCTCATCCTCTATTCGTGTCTAGGTCAGAAGCAACAGAAAGCCCTTCACCACTCGCTTTGTCTTCAACGCAAAGGACTACACTCATCCAACACATCTCTATCGCGCCGTTCCGGAATGTTACAAACGCGTCTCGCCCTGGCCAAGAGTCATCTACCAGTAGTACCTACTATCATCAATGACGACGATCGCACTGCGCTCGATCGAGTGCTACAACTCGTTCAACAGCGAGAAGCGACTCTACGAGAAATACAGGTGAGGAGGCTCGTGTCTGTCAATGTAATCTAGTGCTGTGATGGACGACTTCAAAAGATGGCTTTCGTTAGCTCATTTGCTCACTCGCTTCTATTATGTCTTCTACCAACAGAGACGCCTCGAACAACAAGTCCTCATGACAATATCCAGAAACATCCTCATTTGCAATCGAGACAGCTCGTCTGTTGTTTTGAATCGGTTGGGGTTGGAACTCCTCACGGCTCGCCTCAAGTCCATTCCTGGCATCACTGTCGACGCTCGAGCATTGAAGGCGCTCGTTTTCAAGCCACACCAAGGAAATCAGGGTGCGCTCCTAGCACTCTTTCGACACGCCAAGTCTGGATCGCCCTCTCCCATTTTTCTGTACAATCCCCTGGAGGCGGCTCCAGGTCTCACTCGAAAGAGGCGACGATGAAACAAAAGTGTTGTAGGTAGCTGTTACATTTTTATTATTATGGTTGTTGGTATTAGGGTAGTCTACACGTTTCTAGCGGTATTTCGTAATTTTACAACGACAAGTGTTCCATCCTACGATACGGTTCGTCAAGAAAGAGAGTCGCGGCGTCCTGTACTTCTTTCGAAGCCATGTCGTGTTTCCGTGCCGAGTCTTCCTGCCACGTGGCATTGCTCAAGCGCTCTTTGGAATAGACTGTCGCAGTCGTCTTCATGTGTTCGAGCTGATGCGAGTGAATAGGCGAAACACCAAAGTGGGTGGGTAGGATCCAATCCCAAACAGCCTCCGGGAGCGCATCGTAATTGACAAATCGACCCAGGACATGTGAGGAGGATGCTTGCTGCCGCAAGGCAGATTCGCAGAGCGATGCCTATGTGCGATGGCGACGAACTAATGAGACAATGCACTCACGCGTCAAGAACAGGCGGCGATCGCAGGCGTCCTGCCACACACTCTCTGCAACTCACCAAATGAACTGCACAGTATTCTTCGCTCGATAGAGATTCCAGCGGTCGTCCCTCCACCAACTCTTGCACCAGCGCGGGAGGATTCTTGCGACTTCGCAAACACTCTGCATGGTTCAGTTTTGTATTGGAATCACTGACAGGTACTCCTTTGTTCTGAAAGTGACTGCTCATAATCTCAACTCCATCCCGATAGACAAAGACCCAGGGAACCGTTGGAAAGTTTTGCGCAAATAGAGATATATGGTGTGTCGCCGCACTCTGGAACTTGTAAAAGACGTTTTTCTCTCGCTTGTCGCTGCTCCGATTGAGTAGATAGATTGTATCTTGTAACAAGGCACTGGCAATTTGTGAATCACACTTGTTCGTTCCCGTCAAGTGCTCACTATCACAAGCCGTCAGCGCCTGCAGCAGCACACTATTTTCACTGTACACGCGATTGGTGACTGGATCCTGTGCGGATAGTAGATTCGCCACAAGCGTCGATCCACATCGCGTCTCGTGAAAGACAACGCCTTTGAGCGCCAAATGGTGGACGGCGGTACTGCCATAATGCGGATTGTTGTTCTTAGTGTTGCTGATGATGGCATCCATGTCGTGCCTTCGTATTTTGGAAACAATGGTGCTGAGATCGTACTGTACTTTATGAGAGTCGCAGTGAGAGGAGCCCTTGACTAAATCACGAAACATGGGCACACTGGATGGCTGGTTCTTTTGTAGATGCCAGTCAATGGGACAAAAGGTGGCACGCACACCAGAATAGGAGGCGGTGGAACGACCTGCGGACGAAGGTGCCGCCGGCTGAATATTGGTGACATCGAGATCGATCAAGAAGTAGTTTGCCTCTAGTACAGCCAATTCCTTGTTGGCGTGTGAATGGGAACTAAAGTAGCAGGATGAAGTGGTACAATACAAGTATATGATGGCAGTGTCGTGAGCAACGAGTATGATACGAAGGACTATATACTGGCACCTGACGACTTTACGCGAGAATGACAGTTCCCCTGCACTCTCTCTCTCGCACGCAACATACGTTCAGAGGTACATACATGCACTCACCTTGACATGAGAGTCTCTCTACTTGGTACTCGCAAGGATGTACGTTCTGGGGGCCCTTCTTCGACTCGTATCAGCAGATACAACAGCAAGAAGCCGACTTGCAAAACTCCAATCCAAACTAGCACTCGCTTGATCCACTGTCGATTTCTGCGACCGTCATTTTCTTTGACATTGCGAAGGAACGTGATTGAATTCCAAGAGGACGACATATTCTACTGCTAAGCAAAGAGGGAGCGATCGATGATGTCTGTTCGCGTCGATGATGTTTCCCATGGTGTAATGGTCATCATCGTCCAGTTTCGTCACTCCAAACTTCAATTTCCAAACATCAAACATTCAGAGTCTGCCCGTCAGCCGTGGATCACAAGGCGCCCACTTCTGCGCGCGACGCGCATACGTATGTCCACTCACTTTTTCTTTTCACTCAAACTTCAAACTTCGAGACACCTCCCACCATGGTGAGAGTCGCAGGACCGACGGCATCCGCCCTTGCTCGGCGTTTCGTACGACCGACGCAAGCTGCTAGGAATGTTTCTACGCCAGCTTGTTACCGTCGTCACTATGAGAATATAGTCTTCGTTCAAGCTGCAGTCCACCGTTTCCCCCCCAAGCGGTCGCTACACCGCAACATCAGCACCGACTCGTCCTCGACCACGACCATTCCGGAGGCAGAAGTCGTCCCGAAACGAGCTCCAGCGAACCAAGAAGAGTTGTGGGAGGCGCATGTAAAGGAATGGGAACCGAAATTACAAGAAGCGTTGAACGATTATCAAGATCTTGTTGCGGCGAACCCCTCCTCGACGGGACAACGGACCATAGATGCTCTGACGAGACTCCAAGAGTGTCATTCGGAATTGCGGTCGTACGAAGATGCGATTCAAGTCGATACCGTCTTGTTGGGGATATTGAATAGTAGTAGCCAGGAATCGGGCAAAGATAACAAGGATGTCAAACAACAGCTTGCTCAAGTTTACATGGGACTGGGGAATCATTGCTATCATCAAAAGAACTTTCGTGAGGCACGACAATATCTACAACAGGCGATCGACCACTCCTTTTTCAAAGAGAAACAAGATAATCAAGCGGGTGCATTTCTTCTTCGATCGTCACATCACCACCATGTTGGCACTGCACTGCATGGGATTGCCTTGACCTACATGTATGAAAGCGACTCGGAAAAAGCAATGGAATATTTGGAACGAGCCGAAGAACACTTTCGGAATGCCAATGGTCAAAGCAACGACGGCGACGGCGACCCCGATACGCCGCATCCAGACATTGTCAAAGTTCTGTCCACTCAGGCTATGCTGCACCGACAGTTGATGCAGTCGCAGCAGGCCTTGTTAAAGTATCGTGAACTCGAGGAGTATCTCGACCCCAACGACGACGACGCTGTCCTGCGAAGACAACAACTTGACTTGGATATCGGCGACTGCTATGTTGAATTGGATAATACGCTACATGCACAGGAGTACTTCGAAAATGTACTGAAATCGATCAAGGAGCAAAGTTATAATGCTGGAGAGGAACCGGGGGTCGAAGCGATTGCGAGGCGAAAAAGGGGGGAAATTTTGATCAAGCAGGTATGTAGACTGTGATAGCCTACCGGTACACGATTTTGCAGGAACGTCTCGGGCCACCGTACGCATCTCACTCACTCATTCACCATTTTTCTGTCGTTCCCTTGACCACGTTCGCCGCACTACTAGGATCAACTCGACGAGGCCATGAATGAACTCGAACGCGCCTATCGCATTACGAAACGACTCGTGGGCGAAGACAATATGGACACTGCCAAATGTCTGAATGCCCTCGGCGTGTGTCACGCCCGCAAGGGCAACACGGCGGATGCGCTTACGTACTTTCGTGACTTCCTAGTTCTTGCCAGAATGAATGCTGCCGATGAAGATCATACGAACGATCCCATGGTGCAGAATGCGCTCAAGAATATCGCGCTGGCACAGAAACGCGACACGCAACGCAAAAAGACACCGAAAAGCGGTGCCGGAGGTGGTAACTTCACATAGAGTTAGATCATATCATTGAGAACAAGGCAAGCCTATTAAGATGCCACATTTAAGTTTCCTATTCCTACTGCCGTGGACTATTTTTCGTCCCTGATGACACTGTACACACTGCAACAAGGGAGCGTCACACCTTCCGCCGTAGAGCCTACTGCTTCTTGTCAATGAAGTTGAAAATGTGTTCTTCTTGCGGCACGTCGTCATCCAGTAAGTTCTTGACAATTTCCATTACGGCATTCATGGATCGACCTTGCTCCAGCAATTTTTTGCGAAGCAGCCCTTCCTTCAAGTCGACACCCTGGATGCCTTCAATCTTTTCAATCATGGCGTTGATCTCTTCGTCCTTCAAGTGCATGTCCCCATCGTCACATGCCAGAACGACGCTAAAGATATTCTGCAACACATTGGCGCTCCAGCTGTCCTCCATCTTATCGAGAATTTGTTGTGATTCTTCCAACTGACGCTCCAACTCTTCCAGCGATTGTCCTTCGACGGCCCGAACCGTCTCGAGTGTCTTTTGCATCTCTTGAAGACTGATAAGTTGACATAGCGAGGTGTGAGTGACGGAGAAGAAGCAGACAAATTTTGCGAGTTTCATACAGGAAGATTCAATCGAGATCGCTGCACAAGAGGCTTTCTTACTTTCCCACGCTCTGTTCCAAACCGGTCACTTGTGACGAGAGGCGCTGGTTCTCGTATTGAAGTTGGTCCACTTCCTCATCTAGTCGTTTGTTTGTCTGTTTAAGAGCTTCCACTTCGGTGAGTTTTTGCTGCTGCAAGGCAGCATAGGGCGCTACCACTGTTCCGATCACCCCCGAGATATAGACGCTTGGGTGACTCTCGATCAACATGGCGGCGACCGAAGTGGAGACTGCAAAAATAGCAACATAGCGAGAGTTAGTCGGTGACTCCAGTTTCGGAAGACCGTCCGTCGTAAGGGATCCATCGCAACGAACTCGTTGCCACACTATTCAATACACCTTTTATACTGCTATACTTACAAGTTACAGCGGCAGCACTGGCCACCATCTTCTCCTTGAAGGTGTGCTCTTTAATTTCTTCGAGAGGTGGAGGTTCGTCGTCCTCTGGTTTCGGAACCAGAGGTGTGCTTTCCCCGGCCTCCAGGTCATTATAAACAGAAGTCATGGTACCTTAGAGAGCAGTGCGGGGCACTACAGTAGTCCGGTATCAACGACGAATCGATGAGAATGTTCTGATAGACAGCGAATGGCACACCACATCTCCGGCACAGAGTGGCCGGCACAGCGTCATTGCCAATCCCGAAATTAAATCGGAATTCGAAATGTTGTTCGAAGTCTGCAAATCGGTATCTTTCTCA
>OLMU01001617.1:0-10439 GCA_900291995.1 Licmophora abbreviata | reverse complement strand
TGTTCTCGGGTGATGATCGAGCGAAGACATTGTGGCCCATGACGGCCTGGCGGAGCTGGCTATCATCCATCTCGTCCATCTCAGGACCCGTAATGGCGGTGGCGTAGTCCTCGTCAATGATTCCGAGCTGGTCGCCGATGGCAACAGCAGTATCCTTGTGATCGCCAGTAATCATGGCAACACGGACTCCAGCGCGGTGGGCTTCGGTGATGGCCGCAACACACTCCGGACGAGGAGGGTCCATGATGGCGCAGAGACTCACGACGGTCAGCCAGGGGCCCTTGCCGTTAACGAACTCGGGTCCTAGAGCCTCGCCTTCCGTAATCTCGCCCTTGGGGACAGTACCGCGGCACAAGGCGAGCACACGCAAACCGTGGGAGCTTAGAATAGAAATCTGCTCTTGCCAGAATTCAGCGTTGACCGGCTCGACCTTGTCGACCTGTCCAGCGACAGCCTGATTCTTGCAAAGAGGAATCATGCGGTCGGGGGCACCCTTGACGTGCACAGCGTACATTCCACTGGCCACCTCACCGTCGTTCTCCTCGAAGGGCTCGTGAACGGTGGCCATGAATTTGTATTCGGAACTGAACGGGACTTCGGTGATCTGAGGAGCCTCTTTCCTCATGCTTTCGACCTCAACTCCAGCGTAGTACACCGCACGAAGAATAGCAAGCTCGGTGGGGTTTCCAATTTCTCCAGTGCGGCCTCCATTTTCTCCAAGAACTCCCTTACTACAGAGCACACCAGTGGCAAGGCACTTGCGGATAAAGTCCAAGTCAGGTGAATCGCCGTTGCTGACTGGAAGACCATCGTCGTTTTCGATCTTCTTGGTTTCTTCCGTAGTTTCCACAGCAGCAGCAGTTGAAGAGTCATTCCCAGTGGATGTACTCTTTCTCATCTTGCTCTTCTTTGGGACAAGCTTGGCCTTGGTAGCCTTGAAGGTGTCATCACGAACGCTGTTGTGAACACCACGTGCAGTGACGTTCTCACTACACTTGTAGCGGGCGTTGGAGGTGACAAAGGCGACGAGTGTCATTTCGTTCTTGGTGAGAGTCCCGGTCTTGTCGGAGCAAATAACGGTCACAGAGCCGAGAGTTTCGACGGCGGGGAGCATTCGAATAATGGCATTCTGCTTGGCCATGTTGGAGACTGCCCATGCGTAGGTGAGAGTGACGATGGCCTCGAGTCCTTCAGGAATCATGGCGACGGCGCAAACCAAGGCAATCGAGACGGCGTCAATGGCCTCCTGACCAGCTTGGAAGTAGGCCACGAAGAAGGTGGCAATGGCCGTGAGGATGATAAAGAAGGCGAGCCACTTGGAGACTTCGTCGATCTGCTTGAGGACATTGGTCTTCTTCGTTTCGACTTGACTGACCAGGGAGTTGATGGTTCCGATCTGCGTGAAGTCACCGGTTGCAATTGCGATACCGCGACCTTCACCCTGAGCAACGAGGGTTGCACTGAACGCCATGTTGTGGCGATCACCAAGAGGGGTGGCGTCTCCATACTCTCCGCCGACGAGGGCGTCGATGGTCTTGTCTACGGGGACAGACTCGCCCGTGAGGGCCGCTTCTCCGCACGCCAAGTTAGCGACACGGACCATACGAAGATCGGCGGGCACACGGTCGCCAAGACCAAGGAGAACAATGTCTCCCGGCACGACTTCCTGGCCTGGAATCTTGACTTCGGACCCATTTCGCATTACCCTGGCGTCGCTGGAAAGCATGTCGCGAAGGGCCTCGGCAGCCTTCTCGGCAGATCCCTCCTGGACAATACCAATCCAGGTGTTGAGGCTGATGACACCTACGATGAGAGCAACTTGAATTGTGTTGGTAACGACGTCTTCGTTGTTGTCGGCAGTACCAGCTTGTACGGCGGCGACGACAGCGACAGTGACGAGGATGCCGACAAGGACGTTGTTGACCTGGTGCCAGATGCGCTCGAGCAGCGTCTTCTTTTTCTGCTCAGTGAGCTTGTTGTAGCCGTACTTTTCGAGGCGCTGAGTGGCTTGCTCAGAAGTCAAACCAGACTTGGCAGTATCCGCAGGGAGGCCTAGCTCTTTGAGCGACTCCTCCACCGTCAGGGTGTGCCAGTTGATCGGCTTTTCCTCAATGCCGTTTTCAGCCATGGTAGTCTTCTTCTTTCTTTTTTGAATGAGTACTCAACTGACTTCCCCAGCGAAGTGAGAAGTAACAGCGCGAGCAGAAAACAAAGTGGTTTGGGGTTCAACCTGCGCGAGCCAGATCCAACCAAAAGAAATGAAAGAGGAAAAGATTCACGCACTTGTACTACGAACTTCGTTACTTGGCAAAGGAAGTTGAAGAGAGAGGGAGCAATCATTGAAATGTCGCACTTTCGTTGTCGCACTTCGCACAAACTTATGGAATTGTTCTTGCCACATTAATACATGAAGCTTTATCATACTAATATTCATGTAAGCGTCCCTCACATATAACCGTTAAATAACCGTCTTACACGACTCCTCGCTGACGTATGTGGAGCTGGCAAGTTGTCGGCGAGAGATGCGAACTTTCGTCTCATCCGTAGCCTTGACGTTTGGGTCATGAGTCAACGCGACGTATCAGATTGTTGTTTCAAACCCAAACTTCCTGCGCTACCCGGTATTTGCTACTATACTCTCGCCCATTCCTCTGCAGGTGCCCTGTTTATAGGCGACACGGTGCGTTGCATATTATTGTACACGGGTAAGACAAAGTCTCCAGCAGGTGAAGATAGACGCCAAAAAGCTTTTGCATATTATTCTTCACGGGTAAGACAAAGTCTCCAGCAGGTGAAGATAGACGCCAAAAAGTTTACTTTATCGTCCGCTTATATAGTTTTAGAGCACGAAGCATAACGCAAACGAGAGGGCCAAAAACAGCGGTACTGCGGGGAATAGCAGCTAGGGCGACGGAGACCGCACACATTCAACGTGCCTCCATGGTGGTCGCTGACTCGTCACCCCAAAAATTGTCTTCGGTATGTGCATCAGGTCCCGCGATAAGGTCAGCCTGCGCACCATTTACCGATACGCCTTCTGTCATAACATCATCGTGAGCTGGAACTCCGTCGACTGGTGGCGCCGACACTTTGATCCACAGCGAGTCCATCTTCGCCCTCATTTATCTCTTCTTCTACCAGCGATATAGCTTCCAGAGTCGACGCGGCCGCGTTGAGCTCGTCCGTAGGCGTTGTATCATTGTCCGCGTTCAGTGCATGAACACCGTCATCGGGCTGGAACGAGTTTTGATTCGACTCCTGTGTCTCGTCATCTTCTTGTTCCGCGTCGGCACCAGTCGGAGCGGCAGACTCTTGGAGACTGAGCGCAATGGCCATTTCGATCTGCTCTGCTTCGCTAATACCTCGCAATGTCGAGTCACTGCCACCAGAAGCAAAGAGTGGGGTAGACAAGGCACGGTCTAAGGAAGCCCGACGATTGCTGCTGAGACGCCGCGCTAGAGTCTGCAACGATTCGGAGAGCTCCGCAGAGGAGGTGCTGTTGTTGTTGTTGTTGTTGTCGTCGTCACCAGCGTGGTTGAGATCGTGACTACGGGATGACAAAAAGCGCTCGATGAGTGGAAATCCATCCCTTGCATGCTGTGACGCATCGAAGGTCCCCTCTCCCCGTCGACTCCGTGCTTCTTCCTCCATGCTCAGAACAATCGCCGCCTCAAGGACTACCAAATCATCTAAAGACTGGATTTCTCCGTTTCCTCCACTCTCAAAGGCATCCACAATATCATTCCAATTGCGAGTACTACTACCCGCCGACATGAGCCTTCCGGACCGCGGCCTACGCGTCATACGAGACGAGCGTGCCAATATTTCTGCCGCCCGCTGTTCTCGTATACGCCCACCATTACTCCGATAATAGTGGCGTTCGTGTTCAATGCGTCGTTCTTCCGCTTCTTGTTCCACTCGACGCGCGACCGGATGCGTGTGCTGGGCGCGCATTTCTTCTTCCAAGCTTCGACGATCGTCGGCCGTCATGGCGAGCGCTGACAACAAGTGATCTTCCGTAAGTGACTCCGGATCCGCACTGCTCAAACTCTCTGAACGGGCTCGCAGCAAGCGGGCTTGAGGACTCTGTTCAATGGACGAACCGAAGCCTCCCGATGTGACGGTCGTGGGAGGCGTTGTGCCGAAGAGACTCGTTGCTGTAGCCTCACCCGTGCTGATTGGCGATGTCTTTCTCGCAGTGTCATCCTTTTTCTCACTGGTGTCTTGTCTAGCTCGAATCGTCGCTTCGATCACTCGCTGTTCCTCCATGGTCCTCTCTTCCACCGCCTTGGTATCCATCCGCTGCGCGACAAGCACCTGGAGTTTCGTATGATTGCAAAAGGGACACGAGCAGTGTTTTTCTCGTTGCGAGCGGACTTGGAGATAACACTCCGTGCATATGTGGGCGTTGCAGCATCGGGTCGTATTGACTTGGGAGTACTGCAGAAAGCAAATGGGACACTCGCAATCTGACATGGTCGTGCGGGCATCATGGCCCTTCAAGCGTGGAGCGAGTTTGCCGTCTCCGATCAAACGGCGAATCGCCTTGTCTTCCCACTGACAAGAGGGGTATAGCCTGGGGTGGAGGAAGCGCGTATTAACAGGAGAGACGTGAGAAACAAAGAGCAGCATGGTGGTCCATGGACAAGAGAACATCATGGATCATGGACATTTCCAAAGCACCAGAAAAGTATCCAAGACATAGTACACGTCATTTCAATTATGAAATAAAGTCTACATCGACGTATTTATTTATTTGTTCAGGTTCATGGAAAATAGCTCACGGGCGTCATGACTGAGTCTCTGGGAAGGATCGCACTGTACGTACCCGCTTGGCTGACAACGCTCGTCCAATTCTCGTCGATTCAATCCCAACGCACCCGTCCTTCCAAAGGATCGAAGGTTGGGACGGGCAGAAGACGAGGAGGACTCGGAAGAAGTGTTGTTTCCCATGCTGATGAAGATGAGAACACGGCGGCACACAACACACCGACTGCAAAGAATTTTGTGTTCTCGCCATCTTGAATAATATCATGCCATGTTCTTTGTGACGGTGCGACGTATAGACGGTACTGGGTTTGTTTGTGAGATCTACGTGCGTGTAGAGGTCAGTATTGATTCTACGCAAAGATCTTTTCAAGTGGATCTTGGTGACGACGCAGGTCCGATGAGAGGAACACACAGTTGCACTTTCCTTGTACGACACACAAGAGCCAGGCCAAAGCACATCCATAGAGGATTAAACGTCTACACGCGCTTTGTCATTGCTCGAACCATTGGAAATCCAATGCCCCCATGCAGAAAGAAGTTAGACTTGACGTACGACTCGCAAAACCAATGAGCCATGGGTGCCGCCAAGAGGACGACAAGCATGGATATGACAGGCGTGGGCAGTCTTCTGGAGATCCAAGAAAAGATCGATGCACCACCAATGGTAAATTCGGAAAGTATCAAGAGAGCATTCCACATGAAAAATGCAGTGGAAGCGACATAGATAGGAGCCAAGCATTTGGGTGGATTGCAGTCTCCCTTGTCGTTGAGCTCGTGTCCAGCAACCAAAAGAACATCTTTGTGTGCAAACAATAGAAGAAGAGAACAATTGTGTGTTATTTGATAATGGTAGATACAGCACGTCCATACTCTCGTCGTGGTTGCACATCATACTACGTACTGTATAGGAGCCACTCGTGAAACAACCCGCTTGCTACGAACGTTGCGCACACTGCGACAGCCTTGGGGAACGACAGTCGCATCGGCAAATACACGCCTCTCTAAACAGTAAAAACAGTAGTCATGCATTAGTGCAACGGAGCTACACGCAACTCGCACTACCACAATCTTCCGCTCACCTTGAGTACCGAGTGAATCAACTTATTCCATCGCTTGCCCCAAAACTCGGACGGTGAACGAGACGTCAAGACGGCATTTTCCATGACAGCCTCCGCCTTATAAGTCGTTATAACGACTGTTGCTGCCAAGAGGCCTTCGCAAAACGTCACCAAGTACATTTGAAAGAGGACTGGTGGGAGAGGTGTGCGAACAATGATGACAATTGCGGAAGTTATGGTAGTAGTATCGAGAACGAGGAGTGCGTGTCGTCAGTTAAAATATAAATACGAATCACTTCCATTGCAACACATTCGCATTCTCGACCGTCCCCAGCCACTCACCAGCATGTGCTACATTGTTGGCAAGTTGTCTTGGATTCAGAAGTCGTTGGATATCATACCACGGTCCTCCAATCGCCCCAAAGGGTTCAAAGTGCGAAGGTTCCATCCACGAATGCAAGGCGCCGAGTAGACACATGTATCCTACAAATCGAAGCAAATGCGTTGCGATATCTCGCAAGGTGGCCTTGACGTGCTTGCCCGATTTGGCGTCCACGACGAGTTCCATGGGTGAGCCGCAGTACAGGGCATAGGCGTTTAGAGAGACACGTGCATGCGGCGGTACGAAGCCGTACATGGCTTTCACAAAGACAGGATCGTCATGATGTGTGAGAGAGGCATGAGTCCCACGAAGCTAATCAGCAAGAAGAGATCGATTTTTCCTCTCACAAGATTTCTGCTCCTTACCTTCAGTAGTATGAAAGATACCAATGGTGGGCAGAATGCCCGACAGAGAAAATCTCATGACAGCGTTGCGGATATCGAAGGCTATAATCTGGTAGGAAGGTACCATGATCCAAAAGGGAAGAATCCAACCGTATCCAACAAGGTAGGATATAAGACTGCCGCGCTGACACACAATGAACTTGTAGGTTAGGATGGATAGTCCTGCCGCAAGGGCGGCCTGCATGGCGACCAACTGATGATGATGGTGAAGCGCGAGACATGCATGCATCAGTTACGTGAGATCGCGACGACTCGGGAGCGTCTTCCTTTGTACTCGAGACCTTCTTATACACAAACTTACAACTAGAACTTCGACCCAAAACAGGATACTGGGAGGATACAAGCCGTACTCGTTCCCACCAACTTCGAACAGCAAGAGTGGCTCGCGTGGGTCGACGTCGAGCTTGAACGGGAGCAGAAAACTGAGCGGAGAATCTTCCATCTTTTTATATAAAAACAGACAACTGAGCTCGTTGGGAGAGAGACGACGAGAGGAAAGACTGCAGAAAGGCAACAGCAAAGACAGAAGGAGTGGGCAATCACACCGCATCCAAAGACAATTGGAACAATTTTTTGGCTGCGAGTTCATGCGTCGAAACGTCATTTTGAAAATGTCATGACATCATCAGTATCTTTCGAGCGCCCGCCGTGCGTGTGATCACGCCACATCTTTCTTTGAGACACAAACTTGGTTCAATTCGGCGATGTCACAGTCATCTTCACTCTTCACCATATTCATCGCTTCTCATCATCACATTCATTGCTCGTCTCCATCGTCCACATTAACGACAACAGTCAATGCCATGGTATCATTCTTAAAACGAACGGTGACCCTCGCTTTCATCCTTGCCGCTCCAACAGTCATCCTTGCCCGAATCGACGGCAACAACGAAGGACTCAACCAGGACAGCGATCTCATTAGAAGCATCACCCATAAGGGCGAGCATCGTCGTCAGCGTCGCCGCGTGAAATCACGACATCATCGACATGCCAATGAACTTCTCGATGGAGAGTTGAGCGCCTTTCATGTAGCTTCTGTGGTCAACGCAACATCAATCGTTACATCTCTGAATCCACTAGACGAGAGTCGTATTGTGGGTGGCACCAACGCAGGACCAACAGCGTTTCCATATTTTACCATGTAAGTTCCTATCAATCGTAAGATGCTTACTGCATACACATCAATGCAGCGGTGTCCTTTGATTCTCCACACTCACTTACACAACACAAACACGGTAAAATTCATTGGGTTCTCATCAGTTGGACCGACACATTTTGCGGCGCGTCGCTTGTTCACGGGGACATTCTCCTCTCTGCTGCTCATTGTACCGCCAACTTTCTGGACAAGAGGGTTGTAGTTGGCGCTCGTGCGGCGACAGACCCGAAAGATATGAGCACTTACAGTGGTCCGAGCAGCGTGGAGGCAACAATCATCGACGTCATCACCCACAACTTGCATGATGGCGGCTTTCAGAACGATATCATGGTCATGAAACTTGACAAGTTCATCACCTCGATTGAGCCTGTCAAACTGAATCGAGCCCAGAATAGTCCAAAGACTGGTCAGAACGTTGTTGCCCTTGGTTTTGGAACTCTAGGTGGCGGTTCTAACTTGTATCCGAAGACACTCCAGCGAGTCACCCTCGATGCGGTTTCGAACACGCAGTGCAGTCTCGTCTACTTCGGCGCAATCGACACCGATACAAGTATGTGTGCCGCACGGAGTCAAAAGGGTAGCTGTTTCGGTGATTCTGGCGGTCCTCTCGTGCGAATTGCCAACGGACAGCACACCCAAGTCGGTATCGTTTCCTTTGGCGGACAATGCGCTTACAGTGAGTGTGTCATAGATCGGTCTATACTGAGTAACCATCCACTCGACTCATGTTGATTCAAAACTATCAACCCGTTTTATTCTCTCGTTGCAGCTACATTTCCAGGCGGCTATACGCGAGTCAGCTACTTTGCCGATTGGATTGATGATAAGATTTGTAAACTCTCTTCTCAGCCACCCGCCAGCTGCAACAACGCAGGAGGTGGTACCTGCGATGACGACAACAGTTACAATATTTGGATCAACAACAACCTCAAGTATAGAGACTGTGCCTATGTGGCGACGAAAAGTAATAGCTTCAAGAACAGGCATTGCGGAAAAGAGAAGGATGTGAGCTATCTATGTCAAAAAACGTGCAATAGCTGCGATTATTGGGAAGGCCGTAGCTACGACCTCGTTGACGCACCCAAGAAGGATACGAGTGGCAACGGCAGCTGCCAGAATGACAATAGCTACAACATATGGATCAACTCTGCCAACAGGTACAAAGACTGTAACTGGGTGGCTGGGAAGAGCAGAGCATTCAAGCTCAGACACTGTGGCAAGGAGCAGGACGTGAGTTATCTCTGTCAAGCGACATGCGACAGCTGCGACTACTGGGACGGCCGTAGCTATACCCCCAAGGACATTGTCAGCAAAGGCATTGGTTAAAGAGTTGTGTAAACTCTCCTTGTGGGGAAGCAGCCGGACGCAGTGACAAGGATGCGGACGGCAGCTAAAATAGATACAACGCCGCTGAACATTCTGTAAGTGTGTATGTTGCTCAATTTATTTATTCCAGTATTTATTCCTAAAAGGTATAAACCTGGTAGATTTTAAAAATAGCTTGTCACTCCGGAAAGATTTGTCCGTAGGCGCAGAGCGTATCCCGGAACCTGTCAAAGTACGACTCTTCCGAAGGATCCGTTTCGAACCAATACAACGGTTCTTCCTTCTTCGCTGCACGAGCATGGGAAACGGACCGATCCGATTCTGTCACAAGTGGACGACGACAACATGCCGGGCACGTCCAGTTAGTCTCATTGGAATCCTCGCATAGTCGCTGTTGTTGTTGTTGTTGTTGTTGTTCCATCCGCCTTGGATCGATCTCTTGACTCGTTACGACAACTTGCGTTTGTTTCTGACCCGTCGTGCGATCAATGACAGTGGTGGTTTCAGTGCGGGTGAATATCCGTTCCTTGGCCGTTCGCGTCGTCGTTGTAATGACCGTGCCGTCCGCACGCGTCTGGGTCGATGTCGTCCTGAAATCACCAGGCGCCGCGGTATGGAGGAGTGCCGCGGGAGACGTGGCGTCGTTGTTGTCCCAGCCATCAGTCGATAATATTGCTTCCTCTGGCGTAATTGGAAATATACTGGAACCCATAACGGAATCAAAGACTTGGAAAGGATCCCGAAATACACGATAGTGTCGTGCCTTGTACAAGGGTTGCAGCGGTCCTCCAAACAATCGATTCGTTTCCTGTTCCGTATAGTGCTTGTCATCGTCCAGACTGCTGCACGTAGTAGAAGTAGTACTAGTCGTAGTCGTAGTGCTGCTACTGGAGGCTGCCATCAGCATGGAGTCTTGTTGATCATTGTCTTCTTCTTTTTGTACAGCTTTCACCTGCGTCGTTTTGGTCGGAGAAGGAGCGCAGGCAAAGTAACCCAATCGCTTTCCACCCACATGTACTTGTCCCGTCATCCAAGGATGTTTCGACGCAGACTTTGTGGAAGAGGTTGATTGGTTCCCCTTTGCAGTTTCTTCACAGTGTTCATTGTCGTATCGTTGTCTCACAGCTGGATCTAGGAGTGTCTCATAGCAAGCTGCAAGGAGTCGAAAGAGATCGATGGCTTCTCGTGCAGAATAGTGTGTCGTATTGCTTTGCAGTCGTCGCCATGGATGGTGGAGGAGTGCGAGTCTCTTGTAGGCGTGTTGAATTTCAGATTGAGTGGCATCCGTTCGTACTTGTAACAGTCGGTACGGATCAATGTTGTTGTTGTTGTTGTTGTTGTTG
>OLMU01001612.1:0-15054 GCA_900291995.1 Licmophora abbreviata | reverse complement strand
GTTCCTCATGGTACACCCAGACCATGGGCCAGATGGACTGCAACTCAAACCCGTCAGTGGTGGCGAGGTTGAGAAGGGTGGCGAAGCCGAAGGTTGGCAGAATGTTGTCCTGCCTGTTCCGGCGAGTAGCGAGGTAGTGATGGTTGTCAACACGGGCGCGTTGATGGCACGTTGGACCAACGACGAATGGAACGCCACAGCTCATCGAGTGGTCGTGACTGATCCGGAGGCGGCAGCCAGGTCGCGATATTCTATTGCTTGCTTTGTCGATCCCGACGCCAATTCACTCGTCGATGTGCATCCAACGTTCTGCTCGCAGGAAAAGCCCAAGAAGTACGAACCAATCACCAGCAATGACTATCTGATGGAAAAACTATCGTCCATGATGAAGAAAGCGTGATCACTGATCTAGCACGATGGATGCAATGTAATCGGTAAGTATTAGTAAACTGCTATTGTCCAACCCGTTGGTGTACAACTTGTTGTGTTCTACCGTTACTATTGGTAGTCCATGGGAACTTCCACTGTAAGGCACGACCGGAAAGTGACGACATACTCGTGAATCAACCTAACAATGAAAAACGCGATGAGAGATGAGAGCACCGCGCCGACGAGAGACTCACCACGTTGCTGATGATGATGCTTTGCGCTGCACATATTTAGTGTTGCAGCGTACCGATCACAACGTAGTCTCCTTACCTTTTCTTTTGGTAATGATGGGACTAGCGAGTGAGTCAGTCGTCATCATTCAGAGGATGTACAACAAAAATCAACAGCAAAACAGAGACGGCACGGAAAGGTCCTCTTTTCGTCGCGATCACGCCATGCAGCGTCTTCGCGCTTGTAGATGGGATCCGTGCTGCACATCAAGCCGTAGAGAATTGATGCCGCGCCATCAGATCGACAACACATATTGTGAGAAGGATCGGCTGGTTTAGACGCCGTCCGTCTTCCTCAAAATGATGAGCTGCGTTTTGCTTAGGAGCAGTCATGGTTGCTACTTGTACTTAGGAGGAAGCCCACACCGATTGCCTTCGAACTGTGACTCGTTCATGCATGACACGTCTTCCATGTCACTCACTTCTCGTGCTAGACTCTAGATAGCAACTGAAAAGTCTTCTCTCGAAGTTTGACTTATTGTTCTCGGCACGATGAAAGGCGTTCGAACGATATCTCTCGTAGGCTTTCTTGCGCAGGCTACAGCGGCAAATAAGGTGAGCTACGCAGACGCCTCAAGGCATCCTTCATTGATAAGGTTGTGTAAATGTCGTGCTCTCACTCCATTCGTTCCACTTTCATTCCTTTGTCAGCCTCTGAGCCGCGATCTTAGTGCAATGTCCGGCTTCAATCAGACTGGCCAGACTCTCTACGGCTCACCATCTCCTGGCGTGACCGACTCCATCGCATATGGCGCATTTGTCACCATCGCAGCTGACAGCGGACGTCGCCTTGCTATCGGAGCACCACTCCTCAGCTGGAACTCGTCCGAGACAAGTTTGGGGGACATCAATGGCGGCGGCATCTATTTCTACCAACTCAACGAGACGACCATCGATCATCCTCAGTGGGATCTTCAATGGATCCTTGAAAGCGAAGAAGACGAGGGGATTGGGCATCGTCTCGCTTTGTCTGGCGATGGGTCCCTCGTTGCAATTCGTCGTAATGCGTCCGTGGAGCTCTACAAGACCCTGCCAACACGTACTCAACTGGTCAATCCGATTCGTTCTACAGGCGGCGATACCGTCGCTCTCTCGCTGGACGGACACTTCCTCGCCATCAGCGAGGAAAGCTTTCGAAACTACACGGGTCGCGTTCGCATCGTGGATATCGATCGCTCGCTAATTGTCTCGATTCCAGGGGTGGCAATCCATGGACAGTTTGGATGGGCCACTTCGTTCTCCGAGAGTGGCGACCGCATTGCTATTTCCGCGCCGGATTTTGCCAACGACGATCGTGCGAAGCGTGGCTTGGTTCGCATCTACGAAAACGCAGGCGGCGAGGGCACATGGTCACGACTTGGACAGAATCTGGTTGGGTCGGAAGCCTTCGAACAGTTTGGATCCTCCTTGATGCTGAGCTCCGACGGCTCGACCCTCGTGGTTGGATCTCCAGGAAGTTCCGGAGGAGGCGAGCTCCGTGGCAAGGTTACCGTCTACACGTTCCAGCAAGCTATAAGTCGCTGGATTCCAGTCGGAAGATTCATGACGGGGGTCGTCGACAATGATCGTTTTGGTCATTCAGTGGCTATTTCTCACAATGGCAGTCGTATTATCGCTTCTTCTCACGCTCACAACGAGACGCGAGGGCACGTCCAAGTATTGGACTACGAAGCGGACGAGAACAAGTGGACGCTAGTTGACGTAGTCAATGGAATGACGAATATGGATCGATTTGGGTTCGCGGTTTCCATGACGAAGGATGGTTCCCGATTGGCCGTGGGCGCGGTGGGGGGAAGAGACGCAATGGCTGGTGTGCCCATTGGAAAGGTCCAAGTCTTTGATATTTCTGTGAATTCGCTTTACCCACAAAATCCCTTGCCTTCACCGCGTCCAAGTGAATCTCCAACTACACTCACAAGCGTATTGCCCAGTCGCGGCCCCAGTGTCCAACCTGCTGTGGACCCGAGTGCCCGCCCGAGTGACTCTCCCAGTGGTGTTCAAAGCGCCTTGCCGAGTGTCAAACCGAGTGACCTTCCCAGCGTATATCCAAGTGTCGAAGCGAGTCTTTTCCCAAGTCTCATCCCATCTGCTTCAAGTGTACCCAGCTTCTTTCCAAGCACTTTCCCGAGTCTCCTCCCGTCGGCGTCGCTCATTCCTTCATTGGAGCCGTCCAGCGGCGATCCTCCCCCCGATTCTGCTCATCTCAAGCAAGTCGTTTCTCGTATTCAATACGATGGCGCCGATGAGGTTTCTCATTTTGGCGCTACTGTTAGTATCGCATCTGCCAATGGAGATCGTCTTGTCGTTGGAGCCCCTCTGACGAGATTCGACGCGGTGGAGAGCGACGACGATCCGCAAGGTGCAGTCATTCTATACAATCTTGTCGACCAAACCTGGGAGCGCCTCTGGACCTTTCCAGGAAATACCAATGAAGAGCTTGGGAGTGGTCTAGCAGTTTCGGCAGACGGATCCCGTGTGGTACTACGTCGTACGAAACCGGCATCCGTAATCGAGGTTTACGACGTTCCTGCAAATGGGATTCCCATTCTTGTGAACGACTCCATCCCGTCCGTAGCGCTCGGTGATAGTGTTGCTCTCGCCTCGAATGGAGCGTTTCTTGCTGTGGGCCAGGACACGTACCAGAGTAATATCGGCCGTGTCGATGTGTACAGTTTAGGTAGCGGTGGCGAATGGGCTGAAGCGGGCTCTATCTTTGGGAATGCCCGTACGATGCGGTTTGGATGGGCTACCTCATTCTCTCAGTCTGGAGATCGTCTAGCAGTTTCTGCTCCAAATTTCATCGGCAATGGGAGGGCGAGACTCGGATTAGTAAAGGTGTTTGAGCGTAACGGCACTAGTACAGACTGGGTTCAAATCGGGCAGACCTTAACAGGGTCAGAAGGCGGAGAACAGTTTGGCTTCTCCATGGAGCTTAGCGGAGACGGATCTACACTCGTTGTTGGTTCTCCTGGCAGTAGCGGCGGAGGGCGCCTTCGCGGCAAGGTTTCGATGTTTGTACTGTTGCTGAACAGCACGTGGGTGCCCCTTGGAAACGATGTGTTGGGACAAAACGATACCGATCGGTTTGGTCGTTCCGTTGCTATCGACCATGCGGGACTCCGGATTGCTGCCACCTCGTACCTCCACAACGCGCGACGTGGGAGCTTGCGCATGCTTGAGCTTACCAATGGAGAGTCTTGGACCTTGCTGGATGAGGCCGAGGGCGGAGTCGACGAAGACCGCCTCGGATTCGGTGTACAGGGCATGACGATGTCGGGGGACGGGTCTCGTGTTGTTGTCGGCTCTCTCCGTTCGAATGGAAAGTCGACAGGATCTGTTGTGACGTTCGACGTAATTGTCCCCACGCCTGCCCCTAGCGTAGTGCCCAGTGTCAATCCCACGGATGATGGAATCCCGATTGGAGGCTGCCTTTGCGATGCAAATCGCAATTGCCTTGTCGGGGCCGCCTCGGTCGGAAGTATCTCTCTCTGTCTCCACATTGACGTGCAGAATGTCTCATTCTTGGCCGTCGATCAACTTCGGATCATACCAGCCGACTCGGAGGGTACGTTTTTCATGCCGATTGTCGACGGAATGCCGCAGATTGAAGGAACGCAGGTCGAAGTGGAAGGATCCAACTGCACCATTCACACGACACTACTCTCTCAGTACTTTGAGGATACGGGAGTGATGGAAGCCGAAGCGCGTGGAATTGCGCTCTTGCGTTTGGACGATGGCAGCCTCCGCCGCGCGATGCTGGATGTGGAGGGCCCTGCTCGCCGCTCTTCCTTGTTTGAGATTCCAATGGCGGTGGAGGGATCGGGCGATGAGACTAGCGGATCGGGTTTCAACCCTGTGCTGACCATTTTCGATGCGTTGGTCTATGTAGCGGTGATCGCGGCGATGATTTGTCTTTGACTAGCAGTGGGATGCCTCTCGTCAGCACGGAGCACGTACTGTGTTGCTTCGTCTACTGCTGCAAGTGGCGACGATACGGCATCCAGATCGACGGAAGGTTCGGTGACGAGTTGACTGACTCGCACTTATGGTAGATACTATATACAATATGATGGAGCTCTAGTCTAGATGCGAAAGGTTTAGAACTACTTCGATGCATTTTGCGTATACGGACGGCTTGGCAATGAATTCTCTCTATAATTGACACATGTTGTGGCTATATCCGTCGTACAAGTATATATTATAACTGTAGCTCTAGCTAAAGACCATCGAGCGCCTTAGACCTAGCTTCATTCAAGTCTCCCAGATCAATTCTCGAACTCGCAGGAGGTGCAGTAGCATATCGTTGAAAGTCCTGTTGTCCGACCGGCACCTGCGAGAAGAATCCCAAGGCAAGTACGGCAGCCAGTCCCAATCCAATCAAGGGCAGCATAGTATTCGAAGTACGGGTGCTTGACTGGGAATCCTCCTCCTCGTCGTCCAGTATGCCCTGATCTGCCAAATCGCTTTCTGTAAAGAACATTGCTTCTCCCTTACCCGATGCGAGTGCCTGAGGCTCACCCGAAGTGACAATGGTCGACACTTTGCTTTCTTCCTTCTCCTCGATTTCATCATCATCATCTTCTTCTTCTTCTTCTTCTTTCAATTTTCGGAGCTGCTCTTCGAGCTTGGAGATCTCTTGTTCGCGGCGACTGCTATACAGTGTCGTTTCTATGATAGAGCAAGAAGGATGATGATGCGACGGCCGGACAAAGGTCGCTGGCAAGGAAAAGGCAGCTGCTGTGTCTTGTCCCACACATGACGATAGTACTACTAGCAGTACTGCGCTTTCCGCGAGTTTCATAGTAGCGCCTGTTTGTGTTAGCAAGGCAGCCTGCTATATGGATGGCGGATGGGACGAACTTCGAGACAACGATAGTGAGAGGGCAAGGAATGTGGTCGCGCTGTGTCTGTCGTCATGTCATCGTCATGATTGTTGGTCCCTGTGCTCGAGTCGCGGAGCGCCGCGCGGCGGTCACAGCGCCATCGGCGGCCACGACCACGATGACGACCATGGGATCATCTTTTCGGACGACGAGTCGCCGTTTCATCCTGTCCCACTGTGAAGAGAGATCATTCGGACGTACCAGAGCACACCATTCAAAAGGAAGACTACTGATTCATGGAAATTCTCCAAAAACAAAGGAAACTCAAGTTTGGACACGCCGTAGTCTTGTTTCAAGCTCGTCATCGCGCGACGCAACATCGCATCATCATGATGAAATGACTAGTACGCCGTCAGTCTTTCGGATACCCGATCCAACCTGGTCGATTGCCAACTTGAACTTGAATTCCGTCGATCGAAGTAGCCATAATTCTACTGCAGATCCATCATCGTCATCATTCGACTCTGCATCACCATCACTATCTGATGAAGAAGAATTGAGGAGACTTGCTCGCATGGCCTTGCTCGACGAGGACACATTGCTCCAAAATCACCAGATTCGACGCGACTGGACCAACATGATGGATATGATTCGGCAGTTACAAGATGCAGCGTCGGACCAAGAGAAATTTACAGATTTCGACATGTACGATACACCAAGGGGTGTGACAAGGGCGCCCCTTCGTAAGTCCACGGAGGAAGATCCTCTGTATGTAGAAGAAGAACGGGAAGCCAAGCAAGTGTATGAATCCTTCTTGCGACCAAGTACCACCAACCGAGTCTCGCACGAGTACTTTTCATTGTTACGAAACGCCAAAAAGCGAAAGTATCCAATCGAAAGGACAACGACACGGAGGATCCGCGTGCGTAAATCTCTATTCTAAAATAACCATTATCAAAAGATGCAACAACGTGACGACGACTAAATCATTACGACATCACTTGGATACGGATCGACGCTGATGCCACTGGCACCGGTCACATACGACGACGGTGCTGGTGATTCCTCGTAAATCGCCCTCCAATCGTAGTCTGACCCATGAATCGTATCCAGTACCCTACTGAAACACACTACCAATGCATCGCGTTCCAATGTAGAGTTCGTCTGCAAGTCCAAGGATCCGTTCTGCGTCAACAAGGAGAAACACATGCCATCGGCCACGTGTTCCTCTTGCATCATGTTCAACAACGCGCTCGTCTTTTTCCCAACGTCCACGTACAGAATGTTGACTAGGGCAATCTTGTGCAGGGATCCACGCATGAGGACCAAACTGACGTCTCCCGAGGAATTAGGGATGCGGCGAGGGAATTCTGTTTGCCACGTCAAGGAGCCTTCGTCCAGTTTGATCCACACGCGCTTGGGTTCGCACTGGACGCCGTGTGCAATCAATCGTATCCCACGTTGCCTTAATCGGGTCATGGTTTCCGTGACAATCGTCTCGGAGGGTGGTGGTCGTGACTTGGTGGCGACAGAGTGAGAAGGAAAATGGCTGATACTGCTACTACTTGTAGTAGTAGTGCTGTCGCGACCTCCAGACCACGCCCAGGAAGAAGCATCCGTCGCCGGAGCGCTGGTGGCGGCACTCGGTGAGTCCATAGTGTATGTAGCAGTAGTTCCAGTAGTGCGGGGAGTTTGAAAGCTCCAAGAAGTCACACTTTTGGAAATGATGGAAGTCGTATCATCCCGTGAGTGATGAGGATGTAGGTTGGACGAATTTATCGACGACTCGGTTGTTTCATCCCATGTTGGTATCGTTCCGGCGCCCCCAGTGTCATCGTCGTCATACTTGTCCAATCCTCCTTCTCGTCGTTGATGTTGTTGTTTTTGATGTAGACTGTACTTGTCTTGTCCCGAACTATAAACTGAGCTTCCCATGATACTACTGCTTCTACCACTTGCTGATGGCGAAGGATCTCGCGCCGTCGTACTACTATTGGTAGCAGTGTGGGGTCTGTCGATCGATGATGAAGCTGAACTTAGGCCATCGTCATCACCATCATGATAACGATAACGCTGATAACGATGATTCTTGCCATGAATATCCGCTTCCTCACGAGCATCATCATCCATTGCATATCGGCGTCGTCGTCGTCGTCGTCGTTGTTGTTGTTGCTCAAGTCCAGCAAAATAATCACGATTCGGTATCCGCGTCCTCCTGCGGTCCTGAGAGCGGTGACTTTGTATTGTTCTTCTCGTCGACAAGGACACCTCGCTCCTGACATAACGACGTCGATAGGCTCGACAATAATGAAAGCGCAGTCCCTTTGGAAGGATCAGGTAGAGTACCCAGAGTCCCAGAAGTGTCCCAACAAACGACGTATATGTCCAGACAAAAAAGTGCTGCTGCTGCAAGAATCCCGGTTGGGATGAAAGTAAAGTCTGTGCTACGGAGTCACTCGTCATTCCAGCAGTAGCAGCCGATGCTGTCTTCTGCAGCGGTGGCCTGGTCATCGTCAACAGTTGTACCCACTCTACTTGCTGCTGCGGCTGCTGCTGTACTCGAATAGGACTCTGCTGCTGCTGTAATATCGATGAAGACTTGACCTCTTCTTCTAACAGTGATAATGGCGATGCCTTCTTATCGGTTCCATCCTTATTGTTCATCGTCATCGTCACAGTCGCCACTAAGGAGCTATCCTCGCTCGTCAGACGTCGCCGGACTCGGCTTATGGGTCGCAGGGCTGGCACAGTAGTGGTCGTCCTGCCTGCTTGTTTGCTTTGTGTGTGTGTGAAAAGTGTGTGGGTCGTGTGAGAGCGCCGCGCGATGTCGCAATAGTTATGATTTCGAGCCTGCCGTCCTAACATCACCTAGATGACTCTTAATTTCTAGGCGTGGCACGCGTGTTATGAACGGAGACAGAAAATTGCGCGCTATCAATCAGTCAACATGTATGTTCGCGACGGAGCTCGTACACGTAGTTCAATCCCCATGTGTGCGCCCCTGACGGACGATACCATATTTAGGTTCGTCACCGTGACTACTTCCGTTACGAGCCCCAGAAGCACTATGGAAACAAGTATCGCCCACTTCTTAAGCTAGCTAAATCATGAGACTTATAAAGAGAAAGGACTCTAGTTCGGGATACCGCTCTCTTTAGTAGAGGTTAGTGTATGTTTTGAAAGAGTGCCACTTTGGTCTTCCTCATTGTCTCTGGGAGTGCAAGATCCGACTTGACTAGCTGCTGAGCTCGAATATGTGGAACTTGCTCCGGCACTCGTTCCCCATACGTAGTACTGTTATCCTTTTGAGCTTCCGACCGCCGATCGTGCACTTGGTGGTAAAGAGAGTCGACCGCATGCACCAGGTTATTGTCGACATTTGCCTTTTTCACAAAGCCTCGACAAGCTTGGATGGATGTATAGGTCTGATCCAGCCACGCCATTTCCACGCCCCATTCACTGGCGTGTCGACTTGCAATCGCCTGGTGATACTCGGCGCGAGCGGACCACAACATGCTTTGTACCTTGCAGTGGGCACCCCACTCCTCTGCAGGTTTCGGTAGTTGGCTGGTAAATAGGGGGTCTGTGCTATATTTCAAAGCATCGTTCCAAAGTGGTACGCTTCCCATGGCCACATAGGACAATAACGAATCCTTTGGATTGTTGTTGCTGCTAGCTGATGACTTGGCCATTTGGTATGCGGCCACTTGCCCCTGCGCCAGCGATACGGATTCCCAAAATTGCAACGCTGGGACACTCAGATCTACCGTTCTAAAGTCATGCCCACCAACGATATCCTCTCGCAAGTGTCTCATCATACTGGCTGCAAACTGACAATGCTTGACGACTTGTTTGAAAGAGTCCCTGTCATGGGCTTCGATCGAACTTGCCAAATACGACTCCAATGCAGCAATCGTATATGCAGCACACGCCCTTTCCCATATCAAACTTGCATGCGATTCAAGCTGTTGTGGTTCCATGGCGTCACTCCACTCCATCTGGAGGCAATCATCCTGATTTCTGCCCATGATTACCATTTCATCGGCAGTCGGAAAACCTCGTGTTTCAAATTCGACAAGTGCCGCGTAGTACTCGTGAGCGTCCGCCAGAGCCAGCTCCTGCAATGCCACCTTGTGAGAGCGAGTCAACAACGAGTCCGACAAACAATTTCGAAGGGATGCGAGTCGTACGAGATCGCTTTGGCAGTCCTTTGAGAAGAAATTTGGACGAACGTGTACGTAGTGGAGTGGATTGGCGGGAACCTCATCGTTTCGTTCGTCTAGCCATTTCGCCAAAGGCTTACGTATATCGTAGCGAGTCGGAACTTTGAGAGGGAGGATGAGCATGACAACTGATGCTGGAGGGACTGTATGTGGAGGTTTTGCGCCGAGAGGTGCTCACCGTTCGCCGTCGTCAAAGTTCGAGGCGAGAGATGAGACGACACGAACGGGTCGTGGTTGAGTCACGATATGATCCGTCATGAGCGTGTTTAGAATGAGTCCCACTTTCTTGGTGGTGGAACAAGATAGTTCAGACACGTTCCACATCTCGCTTCGGTTGGAATGAATCGAAACTCATACGCTCATTCGATGCTTCGGCTGTAGAGGCACGTATATGCTTCTTGAGTTTAAGCTAAAGCGAGACATGCACCATCAAGAAAATCTTTAGAACACATTGCCCTATAACTTTCGCAGTACGAACATAGTCCCGAACTAGCGATCGTCTACTATAGGAGATGGTGCATACGCTGAAATACTGCGCCTCCATCAATCAACCATCACGAGCGCCAGCTTTCCCTTGTTCTTGCCCTTCTTCTGCGTCTTCAAGAGGTCCAAAACTCCGTCCTGCGTAAACGGGAGCGTCTGCTCGACGGGCAGCTTGAGTTCCTTGGATACGAGCATGCTCATGAGCATGTCTTGAACTTTCGCATCGTTGCCTAGACAAAAGAAGGACGCAAAGCACAGCGGCGCATGTCCCTTGGGATCAAAGCCAGCATCGTACGACGACGTGGTCGCAAAAGCTCCGTCCGTCTTGAGAATCGTCTTGGCCCGTTCGAAGCCATTCGTCTCCCCGACACAGTCAAACACGGCATCGATTCCCTTCAACTCTTCCAGCTCTTCCCACTTCTGCGCCGTGTAATCAATCATCAAGTCTGCTCCACCCAGACTCTCCACATAATCCTTGGTACGCGGGGACACCGTCGTGGCTACCCACGCTCCCTGACTCTTGGCCAACTGAATCGCAATGGCACCCACGGCACTGGCTCCTCCCAACACAAGCACCTTGCTTCCTTTCGTGACCTGACAGTGTCCCAGACCCTGATGAGCGGTGGTTCCCACCAGAGCAACGGAGGCAGCCTGCGCATGAGAGACATCGGCATGCTTCTTGCTGAGCTTGTCCAAGGAAATGAGAATGTATTCCGCGAAGGCTCCCGCGATGACGGGCGTCGTGTTGTGGTTGCCTTGACCCCAGTTGACACAAAAGACATCGTCTCCCGCAGCAAAGTCCGTAGTACTATCCTTGCCAATCTCTTCGATAACTCCACTCAAGTCATATCCGACTGAGTGAAAGAATAGCCAGCGAGAAACACAAAATAAAAAATTAGGTACGGAACAAAGCAAAAAAATGAAAACTATCACAACTCATTCGGATTGCTTACTCGTAAACGGCAAAGGAAGTTCCCATCCTGCCGCCTTGACCATGCCTGCCATGACCATCCAGTCGATGGGGTTGATTGACGCAGCATGGACCTTGACGAGCGCATGATTGGCGGGGATATCTTTGGGCTTGTCGACTGTCACGAGCTTGATCTTCGTGTCATAGTCGGCGGGGTCCGTAATTTCTTCCGTATACTGGGCAGCGAGCATGATGAATGATTCAAACAAAAGAGTGTTGAGGTATATACTTCGAGCGAAGAGGAAAAGCGAATGGGTCTCGACCGTGGAGATAATGTGAGGACAGTGGCGCCGTAGTGCTGGAGCGGTCTACTCGTAGGGCGGTACCAGTACAAGTACTGGTGCGGCATGCCAGAGGAACGACGAAGAACTGCATCGACGATCCTGAGGTGGTACTCCGCAGCGTGAGAGTTCCTAACTGAAAATAAAAAGTATACTGAAGTGTAGTAATCTGTGTATTTCATCTTGACGCTGGAGTGTCGACATCTGCTTCGGACGGAGACCCGGAGTGGAGATCCAAGAGATCGGGCGATGCGAACGAAATGAAATCTTGAAATCTTCTCAGTCTTGTTTTGCCCATTCATTATCCACGCATCGCCCCATAGACCATGACTAGTAAGAATAACAATCCAGATCTTCGACGATTCGATCCCTTTGCTTCTGTCGGTGAGGGTGACGGAGCTCATCGTTCGAATCCAAGACCCACTCCATCAGCATCACCCATCCCTACCACCACCAGTTTAACTGCCCCGCAGATTCAGGCGCTCCAGCAGCAAGGCTTCTCCTCTGGATTGATTCACGCCTTCTCCACCCTCCGGCATGGTTTCCCGCTTCGCATTTGGATATTGGACAACAGCGAGGCCATGAATGTACGCGACAGTCACCAGATTTCGGGATCTTCCTTTCATGACATTCAAAACATCACTGGCATCTCGCGATGGCAAGAACTCAACGACTGTGTCGTCTATCATGCCCAAATGGCAGCACAGTATCAACTCAAGACCAGGTTTGCGGTGAGTCAGTGTCGCGTATATGTTGCTGCGTCCTACTAGGTCTATGGTATCAACGCGACGAATCATCACTTTGATTATTTACACCTGTTTTCATTGCTACCATCCCTATAGCTTCTGAACGATCCACACGTTGGTCCACAGTATTTTTCCATTGGCGAAAAGGGCCCCACAGGACTGCCTCGGGAGATGCAAGTCGCTCAGCACGTCATGACACAGACTCGTCCGAGTGGGCCGACACCGCTGACACCCCAACTGACAGGACTGCAAAAGTACATTCGCCAGATTGCTCCACAGCTGCGACAGCAGAACCAGACTGTCACGGTCGTACTGGCGACGCAAGGTCTTCCAACGTGCGATGATGGCTCGAGTGGTCGAACGGCGGCACAGCAATTCACGCAGACGCTTCAATCACTCGAGGGACTGCCGGTTTGGGTCATTGTGCGTCTGTGCACGGACGACGAGACGGTCTTTGACTTTTACAATTCACTCGATTCCCAACTCAACTTGCCCTTTGACGTGTTGGATGATTTCTTTGGAGAATCTCTGGAAGTTTATCTACGAAATCCTTGGTTGACCTACGGCTTGTCACTGCATCGCTTTCGGGAAATGGGAATTCATGTGCCCGTGCTGGATGTTCTGGACGAACGAGCATTGACTATTGCAGAAGTTCGAGACTTGTGCGCTTTGTTGTTTGTATCGCCACAAAAGCCTCTGTCACTGCCCGATCCCACACTTCACTGGAACGCGTTTCTACAAGCCGTTTCGACCCTCATGGCTCGAGAATCGCCGCAATGGAATCCCGTCACGCGTACCACAACTCCCTGGATCAATTTGCACGATCTCAATCGACTTTATGGTGGTGGGGGTCGTCCGCAAGAGGCATCACCACGGATGCACCCCTATCCTAACATGCCTCCAGGTGGATATCCTATGAACGTGCCGCAGCAGCAGCACCATGTGCCTGATATGCATCATCAACCGAATGCTCCTTCGGCACCGCCATCCATGAGACCGAATGTAGCGTCGCAGCATCCACGACAGTCGATTCCATCGAAGACCGTACCTCCACCTTTTTCCAATGCTTCACAGCCGCATGCACCTCAGAAGCCTACTTCTACCGGTGGGTCCGCACCCAAAGATGCGACGATGACTCTCAAGAGAGGAATACTGACGAAGTGGGCCTTACAACCGCCTCAATATCAGACTCCGCGACCGATTGAATATTTGCTCGGGACGATACACACGACGTTTCCGCCTGCGAATGGTGTGGAGCCACACGACTATTTTCACAAGTGGAAGCCCTTTTCGTCGGACGCATTGTGTGCCGGACAGGTGGCTGTCATCAAGCGAGGTAAGAAGAGCGTGTGTCGCTGTCTTGTACTTCAACTAAACTTGTCCTAACAACCACTTGCCGCTGCTTCGGTCCGTCATAGCTGTCCGCAAATGCAAGTTCTTTTTGCACCCGGACAAGTTGCCGCGCGACTTTACGGAGAAACAGACCTTTCTTTGCAGGACGTTATGGGATGTGATAGCCGACGCCATGGAAGCCACAGAGAAGAGCAATTCTTAGGATATGTTTAGGTGCTCTAGACGGTGTGACTGACTAGCGATGTGTACGGATTTACTTTCTGTTTGAACGTCTATTTCTACCGGTCAGTTTCACTTAGCAGATGGCTTTGTTCCCGAAATATCTGTTGTGCGTACTCGTATAGCTCCAAGTCAAACAGATTCTGTTGTCGGAATGCTTCCCATTCGGCCGAGCCGCTTTTAGGAAAAGGGATCTTGTCGGTATACGGGTTAAGAGCATTAATTGGCTCCTCCACGGAATAGCGTTGTGCGCAGGAGCGTTGGTCGTCCGTCAAGGGCCAGTGGAAGTATCCAGCTAGTCGATCAACTGATTCCGTCATTTCTGAATGGAGCAGCACAAGACACTTCGTTTTTAGAATCTTCTTGGCCAAGACCAGATGATTCGGCAAGAGTTCCCCTTCAGCCTTATCTACTAGCATTCTTGTCATCGAGTTGCTGTATGAATGCGGGCTTGTGGCATACTCGAGCATGCTTAGCTTCTGGCCCGTCCGATAGAATGTCGGAAAGTAATTTCCAACAGCCCGCTCTATTGGGTTCCGAAAGAGAATGAATAAGCGCCCGGGTATATCTGAAGTGAATAGGGTCATTCCCTCATGGAACCGCGAGGACACCAAGACAAAATCTTCTGATGCTTGGCCCGTCAAGTTTAATTCGTGGGCACGCTGAATACCAGCAGTAGACGACAAGTCAACGTTGACAGCGGTCATCCCCTGATAGTTGCATGCTTCCGAAGCGCCTTCGCTGCCGCTGCTGCACTGCAATTGATACACGTGCTTGTTCTGTGTACGTCCAAGGCACGATAGAATGTGTTTCATATTCTTTTCACCGGATTGATCGATGTACCAGTAGTACGGTATGACATAATTGCTTTTCGCGACGGGTTTGTCGACATTGATTAACTTGGACAAGAGGGGATGTACCTCGAGTAATTCTTGCTCCCAGGACGGGCTCTTCTGTAGATCGGTCGGTTCGTTGCTGGAGTTGCTTGTAAGTTGCATGATTCCCTTTATCATCGTGTCGCAGTCTCGAATGTACTCCGTCAAGACCCCTTGTAGCTGAGGGAAGCGACTCGCATACTCGTCGTGCAAGTGTTGTAAAGTGTGAATGGTGCTTTCTAGCTGGTCTTCCGTATACGGATACGAACCGAGATTGTATCCACCGGTCCTGTGATGCCTTCCATACGACTCGCCAAGTGCGTCACTGCCGTTTCCTTCCACTACCGTTTGCCACACACACGGCAATCTATCAAAGCGCATCATGTATCTGTCAATATCGGGGTGACTAGCGGCCAAGTAGT
>OLMU01001607.1:0-12167 GCA_900291995.1 Licmophora abbreviata | reverse complement strand
GTCATGGTCTTCTTCGTCATCCAAGTTTGGGTGCTCATGGGAGCTGCCAGTGAGACGAAAAAAACTGGATTGCTATGGAGCAGCGTTGTCTTGACCAGGAGAAAAAGCAAGATTCCAAGGCCGTGATGAGGAGACGAAGCAGTGTTCCGGCGGCCTTGTCGTCGAAGGAACGAGAAGCGTTGGTGCAGTTGCAAAAGTCTGCGTGGTACACGTGGTTGCTGCCACAGCTCTACGATCCGCACGACGAACGTGAGCGTGATCAAATTATGTTTGATTCCTTGCGAGCTGAATTTCTCATGGAGCGGACGTCGCAGTACCCGCACGAACCCATGCCGATGGATCGTCGACTTGCTTCGGATTTTCACTTTGGAAGATACTTGGGATTGAGGCAGGTCAATCTGCTAACACACCTGGTGGAAGTTGAGAGTGCGGCATGGGTATGTTGTGCTGTTGGGGCTGGTCTCCTGTACATGCTGGGACTTTTGTTCCGGAATCATTGGAGCTACCTTGCCTGGGTTTGGGCAGTGATCGGATGGGCAGTGTTCCTCTTCAATGTATTCTTTGAGCGATATTTGAATGATGTGCGAGACAGCTATCTACCGAGGCGGTTACTTTCCATGATGTCAAATCAAGGAGCATCGTCCTCGTCGTCTCTCCAGATGACGATGGCAACGGTGAACATATCAGCCCTGCTGAGCGATGAACCAGACCCAGATGAGATCCCGCAGTGGTGCACTTTGGAGCAAGACAAAAGAAGTGTCCAGCATCACACGTGGAGCGCGTGTATCCGGAATTTTGGAGAGCAGATACTCAACTGGATGGACTGGCGTGGCCGTCATGCCTATTTGTTGTTATTGCAACTCAACCTGATATTTACCGGTGCCTATGTGGCTTGCCTCGCTCTCGCCTACTTTCCGGTCATTCTCCAACAAAGCAAGCCTATCGAGTCTGTGATCTACTTCTTACTTGCCTTGTTACCGGTATTGGGCATTACTTACAACAAGAAACGACTGGTTGCTACTCTCACGCAATGCCTGTCGCTTGGCCCCAATCGGAAGCTGCATGTGATTGCGGACGTACTTCGCGAAATGAAGACTCGTCAAGCCATGGGCGCTCTTTTATTTCTCTGCGCCATGCGTCGCCATGCCTTATCGTCGGCCACAGGAATGGACGACTGCAGCAACGTCGCATCAAACGATGAAACATATCGAAACAACAGCGAGCTCAACGATGCTGCCCGAATCCATAAGAGCCTATCAACGGGTGGGTCCATTGCGCATGCGGATCTAGACGCCTTCTTTACGCGATTGGGACTTTGTACGACGCGTGAGAGTCGGGAAAGAATGATTGCAGCACTCGATACCCGAGGCAACGGCCATGTGACTCGACAAGACCTACTGGACTGGTATTCCTCTCATCAGGCGACGTTGAAGGAGCAAGCGACAGACTTGTTTCAGCTTTTTGATATCAACGGCGACGGACAAATCTCATTGAGTGAATTCAAGAACGGGGTGGATGCATTGCAGTTGGGCTTTACCGTAGATGAGATTGGTGCATTGATACAAGAGCTCGATCAGGATCGGAACGGTACGATCGGTCTGGAGGAGTTCGAGTTTATGTTGAAAAAGTACTATCCGCGAGCGCTGAACCAGGGACTTGCCTCCTCTAATACCAGTCATACGAGTGACGAGAGCAATTTTTGTGGAACACTGACTTGATTTTTGAGCTGGTGAGATAGCTCCTCTTGTACACTCTGAATATACAATTTGAAATGTCATCTTCATATGAGCTAGAGAACATGCATTGGCTCGGTTGAGCCTTATAGCTAGATATGATACTTCTCTCGTGTCTTTCCCAAGCAGGATCTCACTCACGTCCCACTCAGTCCGTCAATAGAATCTGCGTCAGCTGTGCCTTCTTGCCCGGCGCAAGGAGCGGTTGATGGCCAATCATGCCCGGCTCGACACAGATCATGTCATGGTATCCATCGTTGTGAAAGTCACTCATAGCCGCTGCTTTATCCTTGTTTGGGTTCCAGACGACACAGCTGACCGGCACAGGCGACTCATCAATCATGGCAGCTGCTTCCATGGTGATCTTTTTTGAGTTTCCGACTCCAACCAAGACCTTCAAGACGACATGATCCGATTCGGGGTGCAGAAAGACCTTGTCGGTAGCCTCCGTCGGGGCCAAGGTGACGGGATCGTTGCAGAGGCTGCCCGAACGGTCGGGGTGAATCTTGTCAATAATACTGAAATTATCAAGGTGCTCCACAAAGCACTGAGAGGCATCGAGTGCCGCACTGCCATCGACCTTGAGATAGGTATGCTGCAACAGTTGGAGATTGAAGGAATCGGAGCCAGTGTTTTCGACGCTGAGCGTGGTCGTTAGGGAGGTTCCGCTCAAGACGATATCGTACTGCAGCAAACAGTCCGTCCCATCGACGGAGGCTTGCTCGGCGCTCCAGGGGTTCTCACTACCGCGGCCTGCAGTCACATCCTGGAGCGACAGCGTGTAGGAAATGCCGGCGACCTGGTCGTGATCGTACTTGCTGCCGGGCTTCATCGTCCACGTGTTGCATCGTGCAAAGCCATGCTGGGGCATGGTGCTTTTGCCCTCGGAAGGCCCAAACTGGGGAAAGACAAGCGGAATTCCACCGCGAATGGCCTTGGAGCCGTCCATGACTGCGTCGTTGGAGAGGAAAAGATTCTCTCGACCAGAGCCGTCCACGAAAGACACGAGGGTGGCGCCGTAGGGGTGAATCTTGACCGAGGCACCGCTCTTGGAGTGCGAAAGAGTTTCGAGTGAAGACATGATGATCTAACGATGTGCTGATGCTATATAATCTGCTTGAACTTGACTGCGATATGGTCTTGGATGAATGATAGGACCGAAATGCGAAGGCCAAATGTAATGAGTGAATCTTTTATGACCTTTCGTAACTTTGAAGTATGTGAATGTGTGATTATCATGGTTCGGGTTCTGTGACGAATGCGAACCGCTCGATCGAAGAATGCTATCTGTGAGTCGGGTCACGAGTTATAGTGTGCGTGTGTCTACCGAAACTAGCTTAGACAGATGATTACGGAGATTACGATAACTATCGATCTAAAGGGTACTTTCTAAATCTCTTCCAAGTTACTTAGTCTGCAGCGAGCCTTACGTATTTTCCAAACTGCTTGACGGCGTTCTCTTCTGCCTCGTGAATGGCAGCTTGGACTGCGCCGGTGCCCGCGGCACGGCTCAGAGCCGACTCAAGTGAAGCCTTTTCGAGATCTTGTTGAGCGAGTAGTGCCAAAAGATCATCGTGCTCTGCCAGCAATTCGAGATACATGGCGCGCTCTTCCTGAATGGCAATCTTTTGCTTTTGAACGTACTCGAACGTATCCACCGGACCGCAAGGATCATCGTCGTGTATATGCTCAGGGTTTGTGGTAGTGGACAAGTACCAGTTTGCGGAACTGTCTTCGTTCTTGGACTCACTGTTGCGAAGTTTCGTAATTTCTGCCTTCACCTCAGCAGCGAAACGGCCTTCTCGTTGCAGACGTTGGGCCTTGACCTGAACGGTGCGGAGCTTTTCCGTCAACTCAGCGGTGCGGACTCTTGATTCCGATCTAGACTTGTCCAACTGATTCCGGAGGCTGTCGTTCTCGGCAGAAAGCGTCTTGTTGTCGTCTTGGTACCGCTTGAGGTCTCCACGAAGCTTCTCTGAAGCAAACTTAGTCGATTCAGACTCAACGCGGGTCTCGGACTGTTCGGCGAGCTGCTCTTCGAGCCCTTGGAGCTGCGTTTTCAGGTCTTCCACTGCGCTTTCAGCAGAGACTCGAAGTTCTCGTTCCAGAATGACGTCGGCTTCCATGGATGACGCGCGAGCGGCCACAGCTTCCCGAATTCTGCGCTCTGCCCGCGACCCTTCGTCGGCAATGGCAGTTAGAAGCTCGGCTCTCTCTAGGCGGAGTCTCACCAGCTCTGCCTCCGCCGAACCTCCTGTCGCACCATCGTCGCGGTGTTCCTTTGTTGTGGAGTATAGCAGGGCGGCGTTCTTCTTTTCGCTTTCCTTGAGGGAGTGGAGGATCCTGTCCTTCTCCATGCTCACGTGCGACAACTCATTCCGCGTATTCTCTAACTCGTCAGCATGCAATCGTCGAAGCAGTTCACGATCGTCCTCCAGAGCACTAATGCGATATTCCAGAGCCGCTTTCCGTGTCGCCTCAGCTTCACGAATATCTTCCATTGTCTGTGTTAAGAAAGTGAGGTCGGACCTGGCCGCCGCCATTTCCTGTTCGCTGACGGATGCCTGCAGTCGTGATGCTTCGGCGCGTTCGATCGCACTGCTCTTCGCTGCCCTCACGGATTCAAGTTCTAGCAAGGCTCGCTCCAGAGCTTTGCGAAGATCGATAATTTCCTGGCGCTCCCGATTCTGAACCTTATCGGAAACCTTCAGGGCCAGCCTCTTGAGCTCTTCCGAAACATCGTCTGTACGTAAGACAAGAGCAAGGTCTGCTTTCAGTCGACTGACGTCTGCCTCAGCCGCCAATCGTGCTTGATCCCCAGCGGCAAGGACATCGCGGTCGCGGTGCATTTGCGACTGAAGGTCCTCCAACTGACGGCGCAATTCGGAAGTAAATTTTTCGGCTGCCATTTCGGATGCTTCGTCCGTAACACATGCTTGGAGCGTATCATTGGCCTCTCGGAGCTCCTCTTCGAGTTGCAGTACATTGGCCCTCAGATCATCGCGTTCCTGGAGAAGTGCCATCCTCTCTTCCACAAGAGAATCTCGCTCGTGTGTCAGTTTCGATTCGCCTTCCTTTTCGTGAAGGCGTTCTGCCTCAAGGGTTTCGTCCAGCCGACTCCGTTCGAGTTGCGCGTTCTGCAACTGACGCTTGAGGTTCTTCACTTCTTGCTCACTAGCCATAAGATTCTGCTGTACGATGGAAATGTCCTCCTCGGCTGTTCTTGGTGCAAAGCGTTCGGCAAGCAAGTGTGATGCCGCGTCGGACTGTTCGCGAACACTGAGTAGTTCCGCTTCCAGTGTCGCCGACACTTCCCGTTCCTGCTCGAGTAGCGCTATCAGATCGACCCTTTTTTCACTCTCCTCCTTTAGCCGCTCTTCGAGCTCGTCGATGCTTGACCGGTCGCCATGTGCAACAGGTCTGGGATCTGTGCCGTGCGCATTGGCAGCCGCAAGAAGCTCCCGGAGCTCCGAAACTTCATTTCTGCGTTCCTGTAGCTCTTCATAGTCGGCCCGCCACGACGATCGTTCCGTAACGAGGCTTTCAACGGCGTCGGCAAGAATCTCATCAGTCTCGCTAAGCTGCTCTTTCAGGGAATCGATCGCTTTAGCGGTGTTCCCACCGTCTACGAAACGAGCGTCGCTGCTTCTGCGAGAGACTGGCTTCTCAGATGACACAAGCAGGTTCTCTTTTGTTTCCAAGGTCGTTTGCAAGGATGAGATAAAGTCAATCTTTGAAGTCTCAAGTTCAGCCTCCAAATTCGAAGCTTTTTGTTCCAGGGCTGTGCAACGTGACTCCCATTGGGAGATTGCGTCGGTTGCTTGCTGCCGCTGTAGTTCTAGAATCTCTTCAAGCTCCTCTGACGCGCCCTCAAGCTCAGTCACCCGCTCTGCGACGTAGTATAGAGGTCTCAGGTGAGATGCTTTTATTGCTACTCATTTCCACAGCGATTGTATTACACACCTTTCCACTGCTCAACGACCTCCTCGGACTGCTCTCTCATGTCCTCAACCTGGCCATCTAACAGTGTCAACGCTTCCTGTAGTCGGCTTTTGTCAGCCTCCACCTGCACGAACTCCTCACGTAAAGCGTCCTAAGCGAAAGGCGAAAGTGAGTTTGCTATTGAGAAACCCTACTACGAAACGCGGCAAAATCACATAAGACTTGCACTCACATGCTCTGCTTTCAAATCATTGGAGGCTTTGTTTCGTTCGTGATTCGCATGCTGTAGCTCCTTTTCCAGATAGGTGTTTCTCTCTTCGACTACCGTGTATTGCGCTTCCCACTGGGACACAGCCTCTGTCGCTGCGTCCTGCCTCTCTTGAAGTGATGTCTCTAGTTCATCGATGACAGATTGCAACTGAGACTCGCGAGCTGTAGCAAACCAATGAATGCAAAGCTAAGAAAGACAAATCATCGATAACCAGATACAGGATTGCAAAAGGCAAGCTTACCAGTCCATTCCTCTTCAATGGCGGCATGGCGCGCCGTCATTTCACTTGCTAGTTCCGCGGAAGCGTTGCCTCTGTTCTTTGATTCCTCGATCTCTGACATCAATTTCTCTTCCCTCGACTGCGCCACTGATCTTTCCGTGGCCGTGAGATCCTTGGCCTCTGCTAGTGCGATCTGCAACGCGTCGATCTCTTCGCGAAGCGTTGATTCGGAACGATTACATTCTTCCACCTGGTCAGTCAACTTGGTGTTTTCGCGTGTGACCTCGCTTAGTTGGCTTTCAATCAGAGAAAGCTTCGATTGAAAGTCAGAGCAACGCGCACTCCACTGAAGGATTGCGTCCGAGGCTTCGGCCTGCTGCGCTTGAAGATCACTCTTGAGCTGACAGACAGTCGACTCCAGTTCAGATGAATTGGCACTATTGGAGAGTTCAGCTTTTGCCTCACTCAGCTCGCTTTCCAGCTGAGACACTTGCGACTCGAGGTCGGAACAACGCGAGCTCCACTGCGAGATCGCATCCGAAGCTTCGGTTTGCTGCGTCTGAAGAGCATTCTCGAGTTCTGAAACGGTTGACTCAAGTTCCGATACCCTCTCTATAATGAAAGACGTACCGTGTGAGATTCAGCGGAGGCAAAACTAGAGCCCTTCAACTGAAAAAGATGCACTTACCGCTCCATTGATTGACGACTTCTTCGCTCTGATTCTGAACGTCTTGCAGGTCCGTACGAAGTTGAAGAATCTCGTTCTCGGCCACTTGTAAGGCGGAATGCTTCTCGTTCAGTTCCGCGTCAATCTGCGCCGTAGAGGGAGCCACGCTGAGCTCATTTTTCAAGTGATCGACTTCCTTCTGTAAGATCTCAAGTTGTTGCTGCAACCGACTCGATTCGTTCTCCGCTTTCTCTGCTCGAAGAGACAATTCGGTCTGTATAAGCTCCCGACTCTCGCTTTCTTCCCTCAGTAGGGAAAGCTCTTCCGCCTTCGCCTCGATGTCATGCTTTGCCTCCTCCAATAAAGTCGCCTGTCCAGCGATCTGCTGTTCGAACGATTGTTTCTCATTACCTAGAACTGTTGACACTTCCTGCAACCGCGTTTTCAGCTCATCGACAGTCTCTTGTTCCCGCCTATATTTCTCATCAAGGTGCTCGTTTTTTGTTCTGGATAATGTGAGCTCATGCTGCAAGCTTTCCAGCGCCTGTTTGCTAGTTGATGCGGCTTCCGCCAATGTGGCTCGAAGGGAATCTATTTCTGAGAGCTTTGCCTCCATCAATTCAGCATCAGCCGTCGAAGACGATCGAGACTGAATCAGTTCCTTCTCAAGCAATCGCATACTCTGAACGGTGGCTGCTAGCTCGGAGATTTGGTGGTCTCTTTGATCAACTTCTCCTTGCAGTGAGCTGCATTTCTCGGTCATATTTTGAGTTTCCTTCAAAGCTTCCTCAATCTTGGTCTCGGCTGCCTTCAATTCACTCTCCAGGAACAACACTTGAGATTCCTTAGCCTGTGGCATTGACCCGCTTCGAATCTCTTGGATTTCGTTGGCTAGAGATACCTTGTCGGACGTCAGTGCGGCAACTTGCTCCGATAGCATCTGATGGTGCTCCACTGCCTTGCCCATCCATTCTTGAGCTGCTTCATTATCGGACCTGAGCCTTGCTAGCTCGACGTCTCGCGGATCCTGAACACTTGGATCAGCCTGACCTCCGAAAAAGCCAGCGGCATCGGAGGAAACAGCTTCTACCGCTCTAGTTTCAGACCCGAAGAACCCGGTGACATCTGATGGAGCAGGCTCCGGCTCCGCCTGCTGCGGAGGCACAGAGGAACGTGAATGTAGCTCAGTCTGATATTGCTGTTTTGCAGTCTCAGCTTCTGTTCTCAACGCTTCCAGTTCATATTGCAGCGACTCGGTTCTCTCGCGGAGAGAAGCAATTTCTTTGTTCTTCGATTCCAGCTCGAGGGTCGTGGCTCGACGAGTCTCGGAAAGCTCCTGGCGAGTCATCGCAAGCTCTTGCAATTGCTCAGATAGCTCCGCAAACTCGCTGCGGAGCACCACCTGCTCCTGATCCTTCGAATCGATAGACGCTCTCAACCTTTCAATTTCACGAGCAGAAGACGTTTGCAACGATTCACTTTCATGTTTCAGAGCAGCAAGCTCAACTTCCAACGAATGAGCATCCCTCTTCTGGTGGGATTCCGCTTGTCGTCGCTCCTCGGTGAGAGAGATCAATTCAGCTCGTGCGACATTCAGATCTTGCTCCATGTTGCCCAACATCCGCTTTAGCTCCTCCCGTTCGGATTTTGCTGCCCCTAGAGAATCCATGGCTGTCTTGACGTCCGATTGTGCGTTCTCCAGCTGTCTCTCAAGTGTTTCACATTGCATCCGCACTTCAGAGAGCTCCTCCTTATCGACGCTGTCGTGCGGAACGTGTGAGTTAGTTGGCTGATCGTTCATGAAACGAGACAAATCTTGCTTGAGCGCAATCTTCTCACTCTCGAGAGCTTCCACGCGCTGTTCCAATTGCAATCGGCTTTCTTCTACTCGCACATCTTCATGAGCGGCGACCAATGTAGAATCGTCCGCTTGGGAAGAATAATCCATCTCCGTGGACACAGTAGCCAGCTTTTGTGTCAGCGATGTTACCTCACGCTGGAGTGAAACGTTCTGTCCCCCAATGTCGTTCATCCGCTGTACCGCCATAGCCATCCACTCGTCGGCAGCTCGAGCGTCAGATCTCAAGCGCGCATTCTCAACGCGGAGCTCGTCCAACTCGTCAGGTGAAACCTGGTGCTGCTGCGAAACTTCCCCTTCCGGCTGTTGGTACGGGAGTACGTCGACAGTTTGAGAGCTTGATCTCGCAGTTTCCATGCTGGATGATGCAGACTGGCGATTGTATTCAGCTTCGAGGGTTGCGTACGCTGAACTTAATCCCTCCAACTCGCCACGCATGGAGTCTCGATCTTCGCGTGTCTCCCGCTCACGATCCTGCCATGTAGCTAGCTCGTGTTCGAGCTCCAAACGAGTCTCCTCTTTCTGCTTTAGCGATAGATCTAAATTCTCTTTGGCTCCCTCGAGTTCTTTCTGCAAAGACGTAATCATCCGTGCCTGCTCGCTACTCCGTTCAGTGAGCTCAGTGAGCATTTCATCCAGCTTTGTGGGGTTACTTTCCGCCCGCCGCTTCCAGATGTCCCGCTCTTTCTCGCAAGCTTGCAGAGCCTCGTTCGATCCAGATAGAGAGGACCTTAACTCATCCAGTTCCTCCGCTTGCTGCGCGACAAGTCTGTTCAAAGTTTTGACTGCAGCTTTACTGCTCTTCAATAGAGTAGAAACTACTCCCTCGTCCTCTTCTTCTTCTTCTGCGCCGGAAGCGTCTTCTGCGTCATCGGATCCTGCCGTCAACTCTTTCACAACACGACGTCGAATCACACGAACCTGGGACATGTACCAGTCCCAGAATACGTCCCATTCCAATTTACAAACAGTCCATGGGACCTCCATTGCTTTGAGCTTCTCAAGTCCGGCTGTGTACTGACTAACACCTCGTTTAGAGATGAGTCCCAGAATGCTTTGTCGAGTCCATCCCCCGTACGTGTCTTCTTGCTCTTCATTCATATATTCCATTGCAAGTCCGAGTACAAAACCCGTCATGACTGAGATAGACATACTGGAGGACCCCCAAAGTGCACTCAACGTAGTAGTGCTGGCATGGGACGACAAGACGGCCTGCACGACGGACGAAGTTTCCACCATCCATGCGCCAAGAAAACGAAGTATCGCAAGACGAGCTACATCGTCCTGTGAGTTTTCTAGGAACATCAACAGGGCATCAACGAGATCTGTAGAAGACGTGATGCGCAAGAGGACCTCGCGTGATGTGGCGGAAGAGTCCATCAAGATACCAATCGCTCCCAACGAACCAAGAAGAAACATGCGACGGCGTCTGGGATCAGACTCTGCTGCTTCCTCGGTAATATCGACATTCTCCAGAACTGTATTGAGAAGCTTCTGAAGCACGGTTGTTGTAGGATCACCCTCCATGGGCGGCGCAAGCGTGTGTATGACGACTTCTGAAGCTGTTTCCGCCGATACTGTCCGACGAAGGACATGCAGTGCCGCCTGAGAAAGACCCAGCTGTTCGTCCCACGTTCCGTTCCCCCCGGTGCACACCAAATACAAAAGTCGATCCATTCCATTGTGGCGCTCCATTGTGACCGCATCGTTCCAATGGACAGCAATGGCCTCGAGTGCTGCTTGTTGTAGCGGAGGAGAGGGCAAGGCACAGGCAGGCTGGGCGTCCGGTGGAGGCGGCATGATAAGCGCCAGTTCCCACAATAGCGAGCCGAGAGGCGAGTGCTGTTTAAAGACAGACGTCTTGGTCCCTTCATTGGACAGTAGAAGGCCAACGATGCTTGTAACTGTGCGCAACACCTCTTCTTCGCCTCCTGTCAAGTGAGGCAATACGACTTCGGGCGATTTATCGTCCAGTCCCTGTTTGGTACTTGCGCTTGCCAAAATGTCATCCAAGTCGTCGCTTTCTTCCTGCTTGGTCGTGCTCAGAGAGGTGTTCCTTGGCGATTGAGGATTGCGGAATTCCGTGCCTTGGCGTAGATCCAATAGAGCCGCCAACTGTGGTGCGACAATCGGTGACTGCCACAGCAAGTCTGCAAGCGAAGCGTCTGTCCGTACCAGCGTCTCGAGCAATTTCAAGGCATCCAGTACAATGACATTACCACCCTCCAAGCCCCCTTCTCGCTTTACTAGCAATAGCAATGTGTCCGGTAGTTCCGCAAACATCCAGACCTTGGCACAGCTAGGCCACTGCGCAATGGTTTCCTGCGCCACCAGGATCCACTCATTCCGGACCTGTTCGGGGACATTCTCATCTCGCAAGACGTCGGCCAAGCGATGGAGTCCATTCGGCGCTTCTAATAACTGGGACTGGGTAAGAGAAGGTGCGTGCGTACCGCACTGCTGCAAGAGTTGCAACGCCAAGACGCGAGTGTAGGGCGAGGCGTCGGTATCGCAAATGACATCCAAGACGCATTGGACCAATCGTCCCGGGGATGGTTCATTCAGCAAGGATACCATGATGGACGACGATGATGTTGTCTTTGATTTCGGAATTAATGCCGAATAGAATCGCAATACCAAAGGCGGCCCTTCTTCTTCGAGCGGGAGATTTTTGGGATGCTGGCCCGTGGACAAGAGGTGCAAAAGCGCGTCGAGCAGCTCGCGATTATGCCAAAGGGGCTCTTCATCGTCTTCCGGAAGACGTGGTTGCTGGAGACCATCCACTAGTGCCTCGAGCGAGTCTCGAGCGTCACCAGCACTGCTGGCAGACACGAATCGATCCACCGAGACGGCCAAAGCAGTACTTGGATCAGACATAATGGAGCTTGCTGGTGAGGTCGGCTAATTTTCTCAGTATCGACTAAATTTTTCTCCTCCAGCATACACAATTACATCCAAAGCACTCTATGAGCCAAAATTTGCATTCAATAGACTGAGACGACCTTTCCAACAACGTTAAATTTGATGCCGTTCGCTTATGCACAGTGAGACTAGAGCAATGATGCTCATTGTGGTTTTCAGTGTTTGTGTGTGCCACTTTTGACTTTTGGTGGTGCGCGCGATTCGAGTGAAGATCGCGCCCGTAGAATGCTACGTGATTTGTGGTAAAGAGCTCAATTCGGAACTGACGAAGTCTGCCCGCCGTCAAGCCATCCATTTGACACGTCCGTACCGGTAACGGCATAGTACCGCATGGCAAGTTCAAAGTGCCACTCGCTGAAAATAGAGACGCACCACAAGAACACAGTATACACAAGAGGCATATCCATAAACTATTGTCGGGCGGATGCCTCCTAGGACCCATTCGGTCAGATCGGTAGCAATAGCTCTTTGCATAGCCATGCGATCAGTTGATTGGATCTCGGGGCTTGTTTCTCACAAACGATTGGAACGAAGCCTACCTAGCTACGCGATCG
>OLMU01001591.1:0-12431 GCA_900291995.1 Licmophora abbreviata | reverse complement strand
TCCAGCAGCCCGTCCAACTGTCGTGTAGCAGTAAATGCACCGACGATCGAGCAAATATAAGAAATCATTCTTCTCGTAGCCCCAGCTCCACACGCGCCTCACGTAATGGCAGTCATCACTATTTCGGTAGGCAACCCAGTCGGACGTCAACATCTGGTCGTCGGGAGTCCCTTTCCGCTCGCGCTTCACGTCGGTACGGACCGTCTTGGACTTTCCAGTTTGGGCGTCCGTCATTTCCGTCTTGGATCCAGTCAGTGACGTAGCCAGGCTTGTGATGATGTTTGAGAGCGAGTCAGCATGCAGGGATGGTTTGTTGAAGGAGCTGATAGCTCCATAGGCTTCCGCCTCGGTCACCATGTCATGAAGCGTCGAGAAATTCTCGCTGTCGTCGGCCATGCCGATGCAGCAGACAGTGAGTCGACGGCCGTAGTTGGCAGCGATGTTGCCCATGCGCTCGGCAAAGTTTCCTCGATCGGAGGGTTTTCCATCAGAGAAGAACATGAGGGAAAGCGCACAGGAACTGAGAGAGTTCAAGGCCAGCAAGCTTTCGGCAGCTTCAAGAGCAGGCATGTAGTTTCCTCCACCGCTTGGTCGACATGTGGTCCATTCTCGCATGTCCACCAGTTTGTTGTAGAGGACCCAATCGACGGGCTCCACAGTGAGGGGCGTTTCGGCTTCTTCCTTCATAATGACAACGCTAATCAAGTCATGCAGGCTCGCAGTTCTCTCCTCGAGCTGTTTCTTGACATAATCCCGAGCCAGTGCCATCCACACTCCATCCGACCGGCATCGAGCTCCATTCACGTCATCGCGGCGCATCGAGCCAGACATGTCGACAACCAGCACGGTGTGGCTTCTCCAAGATGATTTCTTGGGGAAGATCCGCTTTCTCATGATGTCATGAACTTCAATCAAGTCGTCATCTTCGAACTCTTGCATTTTGGAGAGCTGGACGGGCTGCGAGCACTTGGTTCCAGAATTCGACGAGGCAGGATCTGACGACGGGAACGATGTGACTTCTCGATTGTATCTAGCATCGTAAATAAAGACGACACCTCCGTACGTGTACTTGGTGCGCCCATTCTTCTGGTGTTCCTCCATTCCATAGCGACGAGCACGTTGAAGGTCAATCTTTTGAATATCGCGCTCTTGCCGCCGCTCTCTGCCGTGTGTGCCGGAGACAAGCTCTGAAAGTTCGGTGGCATAGCCCTGGTTCAGAGGAAAGCTCATGGTGACTCCAATGTGTTTCAGAGATAAAGTAAATCTTCGTTCTGTTCGATAGCGTGGCGACAATGTTGCGTGATAGTGTACCGTGAAGACGAGCGTGGAGGGAAAATAGATAGAAAAGATTACAGAAAAAATCGAAACCCGCGTGAGACCCGCGTGCGCGGCCATCACACCGTGACCGCGCGCGATTGATTTTGGGATACACACAAAAATCAAAAATCGACCATGGCAACTGTATCATCTACCGCGACGGCACCGAAAGATTCCCACAGTCGCCGAACACGTCGCAAAGCGATACACTGGTTTGACCCCGCCGACCCATGTCGACGATCTGCACAGGAAATGAAAGGAAAAAGAGTCGAAGTTGTGGAAGAGGCGCCGTTGTTGTCTCCAGGTCAGCTCCAGTCTCAAAGTCGATTGCCCAAACCGGCAAAGTCGCCTCCACGGCGATCATCACGCAAGCCAATTCCGACTGATTTTTACAATGGTGGGCTATACGATGCGCTCGAGGAAGGGACTAGAAAAGAGCGACGTGAAAAGAAAAACAAAGAGATCGATGAGGTGCCACGAGAAAAACATCAACTCGACGAGGACACGAATGCTGCCATCGTCGATGATGACGATCATGATAGTGCAATGTTGGTGACACCATCATCGCCGCCCAGAAGTTCACAACAACCGTTGGAGCTGCAAAATGTCGACAGTCAGGCTAAGCCAGTTGTGACCAACAGAGTTAAGACTGCTTCGGCGGCAGCGTCCTCAAAAAAGCCAGTGAAGAAAGCAAAGTCTCTGACACCCGCCAGGCAAGACAGCTTGCTATCCAAGGCGGTAGAGCTGGCGTCATCACCTACAATAGGACGGAACGCCAAAAGGCACTCCTCAACGCCACTGCTCCGTGAGAATCTCGATGTAGTCAAGCCACCTGATGATGACCGTGGCGACGAAACTGCTCCGGCGTCCTCGAACATGAAGAAAAAGCTGACTCCACAACAAGATATTGAATTCTCGGCGTCTCTCGCGGCAAACTCTGTATCTACTGTTGTCCCCCCATCGACAGACGGTGCCAAGAAGCGACGAAAGAAACGAAGGCGACGGATTATTCCTGCTTCATTACGGCGGAAACCTCCCTCAAATAAGCAAGCGGGGCTGATGATCGGTGCGGAAACCTCGGCTGTTCCAAATGAGGAAGCACAGAAGACGCCAGGACATCGTACGGTTAAAAGGGTTGCCGGTCAGAGCCACTCACCTGCCTATAACGGAGACGATGTCTCCTTAATTGGTGGCGCCCTCGCAAAGTCCATCGGCGGCAAGGGCGTTTCGGCGAAGCTGCCAGCTGATCGCAAGAATGCGACAGCACCGAATCGGCCGGCGTCAGAGATACAGAAACTGGAAAACGATGGCTCGAGATATGGTGAACCGGCAAAGTCACTAAGCGAGTTGTCCAAAAAGAAGCTGGGACGACCAAAGGGCTCGAAAAATAAAAAGCGAACAGAAAATGCATCTTCTGATGCCGGCTCAAAAAAGCGAACAAAGAAACCCGCTGTACTGTCGGCCTCTAATGTTGACGACAAGCTAGAGGAAGACGTTTCACGATTCGAAGTGTTGCCAGGCTGCGATTCATTTGAGGAGGAGGGCAGCAACAACCGTACAGCTCCCCCTGCTATGAAAAAGAAGCTAGGTAGACCTAAAGGCTCGAAAAACAAACGTAAAATCACCAAGAAAGAGGCGGCAGCAGTTGCACCAAGAGCGACACATCGCGAACAGACGGCGAAGAAAGGCGATGGGTATATGCGAGCATGTGACTCAGCGGACATCGATGAGGCTTCCACCAAGAAAAGGCGCTGCCGACCGAAAACCACGAAGGAGAAGCACCAGAGCAAGAAACAAAAGGTACAGCTACAAGCGAAGAAGCCGGAGAAGATTAAGCGTCTGCGGCAGAACATCGATGGCAGCTTCTCCATGCCCTTCAAAGACGATATTTCCGAACGCATCGTGGGAAAAGCAGATAGCAATACTTCTGGTATGGCTAGCTGTCGGAACAGTAAGGAGAGCGCCAACACGGAGTCAGCAAAATCGATAGGCGAAGAGCAATCAGTGAAGAAGAAAGTAGGCAGGCCGAAAGGATCAAAGAACAAGCCCAAGCACATTGAGAGCTTCGAGCAGCCTATGACGAAGAAGAAGATGGATGGAGCAAAGACTTCGAAGCGCAAACGGAAATTCACAGATAGTTCCTCGTCGGGCAAGATCCGTGTATCGACTTCGACGGTTCCCGAAAAATGTGAAGAGAAACATATCGTAACAGATGTGATGGAGTCAGAGCCACCCTCCAAAAAGAAAAGGCCTGTTAGCTCTAGCAGCAAGAGCCGGAGACAGATTGGGTCTGGAATGGGTATGTTAGAAGCAGAGCGGGTCGTAATGAAGAAGAAAGTCAAAAAAGGGCATGCCTCTCTACTGAGACCAGGCACGCGTAGGTCTAAGGACGACAAGAAGACAGCGACAGTTTTCAAGAAGCGGAATGCATCCAAGAAGCCTAATCGAAACTCGGCGGTTCACACCGTGAAGAGCTCATCTACTGATAATTGGGAGAGCGATAATGATAGCGGCGGTTCTCGTCTACGTGAGGTGAACTCGATCAGCAAGACGAAGACAAAAAGGAAGCGGAACACGAAATACATTGATTGTGGGGACTGTCTGGGTTGTTGTCTCACCAAAAACTGTGGTCGATGTATTCCGTGCATGGATATGCCTGAGTTAGGCGGTGAGGGATACCTGAAGAACAAATGTGTCCTCCGTAACTGCCTCAAGCCGATCATTAGGAGCAAAATACTCTGGACACGCAAACCGAAGGTAGGGCGCGATGCAACCGAGGAAGCAGCACCGAATATTCGTAGAAATAGCATCCAACGGCGATTGCCATCAGTTGCCCCTCCCTCGAACGACGACATTTTGAGCTTGAGTGACAATGCCTCGATGATTGTTGACGACATGAGTGACCTCGATTGGGATGATGCCGCAGACGATACTCTCGCTGGCAACAGAGCCGCCATGATCGCTTACGCGAAGCCTCCTGGCCACGCTGCATCCCCTTCAAAGCTCCAGAGCTCTCCCAACACGCGAGGACTGAATAAGGAACCCGGGGAGGCTGTTGCGTCCCAAAGCGCAGCTGATCTGGTACGCAGGTTACGCGAGCGGGATCGTAGCAGGCACATCGACTTCGACGATGAGGAGTCGGACAGCGAGAATGAAGATTTGATCCCACCGCCTCCGCCTGTCGACTTCTAGGAAGATTACCTTCGATGTATAGCATGCTCTCGATAGTTTCAAATTGTTGCTAGTACTTCTATAAGAGAAGCGACTTCCCTTACTCTTATCAAAATGCAATATATACGTTACACTGTTTGAAACGATGTCATGTTACGCGTTGAAGACGGGCGCAAAGTCGTATTCCATCGGTGGAACGGACCCGACAAAGCTTGCTCCTACCAGACGAAATGGAAGTTTTGCACCGGTCTCAATAGGCTCGAACCACACCGTCGTTATCCCAGAACTCATCATTCCAAGCGACACGGTCCGAACCACGTGTGCACCATGCGAATCGTGTGTGGTGACGGGATCTATCGTCGTCCCATTGGTACGTCCGTCCGAGCTTACCCAGGAGATCTTTGTCTCAGGATAGACACCTGTGGCCGTAGCCAAGAAGCTTAAGAACAACTCTCGCTCCACATCATGTGGGTTTATCGGTTTGATCCATCCCACACCATGGACTTCGAGTGCGTACTTTCCTCGGTACGTGTCGTATTCCACCATTTCAAGTGCACTCGATTCGTATTCAAAGTTGCAATCACCAGTAGTGAACCACAAGTGACAACTGTCATTCTCATTCCACACTCCCTCCACGGCCGAGCTGGCATCTCCATCCACCGTTTGTGTACGATTTAGAATCTCGCCAGCCAGCCATGCATGTCCTTCCAGCGTCAATTGATGGTGCTCGTTGTAAAATTCCCAATGGTGCACTAGGAATCCCTTCTGGTGGGTCGGATCTATGGGAAATCGGATAATCTCTCCATTGACTTTTTCGGTGACATTGTAGATAACGTTGTCGATATTGGGGCGGGGCGGATACATCCAATCGCCCGCTGTGTCTTCATGAAGTTCATTTTTGAGGAGCTTCCAGGGCAGATTGGGATTAAGTCTCTGATGCCACTGGTCAAGGGTCTCTATCCTGAGCTGGTTTGTTGTACTGTCTACTTCTCTGCGCCGAATGTCCCTTGTAGTTTCGAGAAGTAAGAAAAAGATTTGTGCTTGCGGGAACCGAGCTCGAAGACGTTCCGCAAGCTCCAACAGACCTTGCGTCGCGCGCATGCGATACTCCAAAACGATGACATCGTAGATAGCATCATCTCCTACCATGGTCTGCGTGCACACTGCTGGATAGTTAGGACCAGCCGAGAAGAACGCGAAGTTGTCGGCGGTAGAACTAAGCAAGTATGGATACGAAAAGTAACGATTTGGCACCCCGAGTCCCCAAGTTACGGCTGAGCCGAACGTTGCCACTCTTAGCTTGTTTCCGCCCAACAACTCCCTATCATGCGGTCGATAACCTTCAATCTGATTGCCGCCCTCTTGAGTCGCAGCGGCGTCCTGCGCAATCAAAGATCGACCCTCAAGAGGGCTCGTATCCGATGACACTTCCAAAAGACGCGTCCGCGAATCTCGCGCCGTAGTCGCACTTCTCCGGTACGACAGCGAGATACATGCCACCGCACAGACCAAGAGACCTACAAAGAAACGACTCATCATGCTGATTGTATACCTTTGTGGCCCACAAGCTTGGTTCTGAGGCGAAAGGCGAAAAAGTCGCAAAAAGTGACCGCGGTTTTAGAAGGGTCATCGATCTTCATGGAGTATTTATCGAAAATGACTCCGAGGACTGGGATCATTTCCATATTCAAGATTGAGGATATAGAAATAGCGTCATTGTACGGCCCGCGCGCCGACCGCTTTCTTCCGTTGGACGTCTCGGCTCGCATCGATTGCACAGCATTACTCTTTCTTGTGAAAGGTGAGACCATGACGGTGTTGCGGGACGAAGCTCGAGTTTTCTGTGTCCATTTCACTGCTCAATGAGGAATAAAGTCAACGGAGTGCCACAAAGAAAAAGGATACGCTGAGTAGGACTGTCGAGAGGAAGAGCCGATAGCAAAGGAAACGCGGGACTCACAAGTATCAGGAGTGAGCGTTCCTGTTCATTGCTTGTTGATGCATGGCTAGCAGTTTTTCTCGTCGATCGATCCACGCTCGTCATGATGTTTCCCTTTCTCTGCTAGCATGACAAGGATAAAAAATGATTTCGTGGCTTGTGATGGCAGTCCAAGGGAGCGGCATCCGTGTCATTAATGCGTGATGTTTCAGTTCTGATTTTGGTCTCAATTGGATGGCGAAGGACGTGTCGGCTGCGATTCTGGCTTCTATGGTTCCTCAATGACCCGATTATTCCAAAAGCTCCCTCTTTTCTCATCCAGAGTCTCCCGAATGCCGTCTTCTTCCCCATGGTCGACGTCGGCTTGACTTCACCGACATTTCTCTATGATATCTTCATGAGCCGATACTTGTATATCGCCAAATACGACACCCGACGCTTCAGATGCCACCAGCCAATGCTCGAAATCTCACAGCGTCGTTTTTTTCCTTTGCATTGTACTTTTTAGGACATCCATACGCAGCGACCATGAGTGAAGAAAGCAAGACCCCTGAAGCTGACTACGTCCAGATGGGCGACGGCGCCGGAGCGCGACCCGCTGTCAGCTTGGATGACCCCAACCTATCCCAGGAAGATCGCGATCACCGTCTCGCCATTGCCCTTCAGCAGCAAGAAAATGCCGCTGTCTACGATGCGCACAAGAAGAGGCATGATGCTGCTGTCGCGTCTCAGACAAACCGAACTGCTCGTTCCGGGACCTTCTCGAAGCTTGCCGCGATCCGCGATAAGGACCACGGTATGTTAAGCGTCCCAGCTGGCTACTCTACAGAGAATGCTTACGTGTCCGGATCCGGAAGTGGAGGAGAGTTCAGTGCTCCTATTAAGCACTCGATCAATAGCAAGGAGTTGCTGCCCCAGGAGATTGCTGATGCCGAGCTAGCCGCTGAACTTCAAAAGGTTGAGCAGGTCGGAGCGGGTACCGTGCAGACGTTGGACAAGATTGTTACCGAGGACAAGGACGAAGACAACGCCCAGGCTCACCGTACGGAGCGAAGCACCTGGCGACATTAAATTGCTTGTACGGAGCATCTCTCGATGGTGCTCCGAACTGAAAGAAGTTCGTTCGTGTAGTCATTGTCAAAGATTATCATACTGAATTATCGACACTTAGCCGTATCATAGTACTGGCTATTTGAGATATGCAACTGCATACTAGTAGTAGTGCTCCCTCTCATCGTGATTCCAGTCTTGATGCCTATCCTCTTCCCAAACATGCTTCACAAAAAGTCGGATGATCCATTTACTTTCTTCTGTCGGGGTTTTTTATGCCGTGGGACAGAATGAATCAATCAGTCGTACTCTCTTGGAATCGGGAATCAGAAACGCGGCGTCCTTAAAACTCGTGTCCCGCATGTGATGCGTGGATCTGATGTGTTGCTAGCGGCGTCCGCCATTTTCTCCGAAGAAAGAGGTCTATCCAAACCATTTGCGTGCACTTATAGTTGTTCACGACCTTAAGATGTCCCGTGGAGACCAGCGAGATCGAGATCGACAGAAGACCCAAGCAAAACAGCAGGCGAAACTCAAGAGCACTAAAAAGGTAATCGCCCGTAGAAAACATACTTGACTCTACGACGATGCTCGATTCTGTCCTAACGATGCAGTCGCGCTTTTGTGTTCAACTTGCTCTTGACAGGATGGCAAACCTGAACAGCGAAACTTGAACGACAAGGCAGCTCTGGAGGCCAAGATCGCCAAGAAACAGGCTTCCAAGGCGGAGGAAGAGAAAAAGTCCGACGATGCCGGCAGTGGACCGGTGCGCCGAAAGAAGAAAGAGACGAAGAATGATTCGCTCGACGACTTGCTGAACGCTGGGTTGGCGAAGGGAAAGAAGAGATAAGACGGAGGTAGGCGGTGCGTTCATAGAGGGAAGACAGCGCCGTTGTTAGAGGATCTTGTGGCCGCAAGTTGTAGTAAATTGTGAACTGAAATTTGGTGATATGAAATGTCCTGTGTCTTCGTGGGAAAGACGGGAACTGCTCATTCTACTTCCGTCTGCGCCCAATACCGAGCTCATCCATTTCCTGTCGACATGACCGAACTGTACTCGTAAGGTACCAGTCCAATTGAGTCTCGCAGAAGCCGGAAAAGTCCCATTCCTTCTCCAAGTCAAGTGTTTCCGGTGGCGGCCTGCTCCATATATATGCCTGCACTTTTCGCTGCCCATCGGTAACTCGAGCTTCAACAAATTTCTTCTCGTAGTCGTCACTTTCAAACCAATCCAATACTTCCAACTCGTGGTGTTCGAGCCCTTCCAGAGTACACCGGTCGTTTCGCTTGCCGAAGAAGGAATCAAGCCTGGATAGACTCGGTCGCGTACAGGATACCGGCAGTAGCCAGACACCACAGCGGGTTCCACCATGGACGGCACTCTGCCCAGCAGGACGCGCACGACTTGCGGGGACATGAGCGTACCATACACGAACAACGAAACAGCCATGGTTCCAACGCAGAGGTTTTGCGCGAGAATGATGCTGTGTGTCTCTCTTCGCGCAAGAGACCACAGAGGGACAGACGCAAAATCCAACCTAGATCTGTTCTACCGTAACAATGAAACCTCTAGCTAGAGTGGTCTACCGGTGTCCAAGCCCTACAATACTAAGAGCGTCAAATTGAAAGAAAAGAGCAACGCTCTCATTTAGCATGTATAGATGGAGTGGCTACATGCTATTGGCGTACTTGGCGACGACAATGCCAAAGTACTTGGAAGGCTGCATGCGGAATCCCTCGTTGGCAGCCATCTGGTACGGCTTGTACATTTCGGGAGGACAAAGCTGTTGATGAATGACAAATCCGAGCGGCGACAAGTAGGACCCAACTTGATCGTAGTCCAGAAAGGCCTGTAGAGGCTCCGAGTTGGCAAACGCTTCAAGCATGGCCTTGGCAGGGGCATCTCCTTCATTCTCTGCTAGAGCCGGGAGATCCACCAAGTGATCAAAGAAGATGCGATGGTGCTCTCGCTCACTCGGAGGTGCCTTGCTCATCAAGGAGTGAATGTCTTGCAAGAAGGACTTCATAGCCTCTGGAGTTAGATAGTACGACACCCCTTCCCACAGGTATAGCGTGGGTACTTTGGGGTCAAACGCTGGGCAGGCCAGAAGAACCTCCGAGACGTGCTGCTTTCCAAAGTCAATAGGAAGAGCATACGTCTCTGGGAGGATGAGTCCGTCGTTTGCCTTGAGAATGTCCTCCTTGACTGTCTCCCTAGCACGCATCATGTTGGGAAGATCAAGTTCAAAGACCTTGGCACCATGCTTTTGAATTTCTTCTCCATATCTCATGCCGCGGTAGTCCTGCCCGATTCCACAAAAGGCAATCTGGCGAATCGGAGATCCTTCCGCAACTGATTCTTTGAGAAGGTTGTCGACGAAATGAGCCCGGCACACGTTAAACTCAAAACCTCGCCAAGTAACTTTCATTTTCTGTTCCATGTTGCTGAGAAAGTCAGGAAGATTGCTTGCTGTCTGTCGAGCTCCTTCTACTCCACCTGCCATCCACTTCTGCTCGTCATCACCCTCCACTTGCTTGAGTGCGACACCCTCAAAGTTGGGCGTCCGAGTGTCGTATCGCAGACTCTCTGCCTCGTCCGGCACGAGCGACAAGACCGTTCGAAGGTAACAGATACCGAAGGCGGAACCCTTGATTTCGTCCGACTCTTCGCTCTTACTTGCTGAAGCCATCGTGAAGGTTCGTCTTGCAGAACCTTGGAGGAGCGGGATGTGCGACGCGCCGAGAAGGAAGGGAACAAGGCGTCGCCGCAGCATGAACAACATGGAAGTGTTCGCAGGAACCAAAGATTGTGGTGTCAAAGAAGGATTCGACTGATTCCAAAAAAGCGCGCGCCGCACCAGCACGAAACTCGAGCGTTTCCAATTTTGACTGACGCGATGCGATTCGATCTTCTCTGTGTGTGATGTGTATGATGTCAAAGATCCGTGTGCTCGTTCATATTTTTCCTGTGCGAGACAAGCAGCCATGTTTACCTCCTTGCGAAGCCTCCTTGTGCTCTTGTGCGTCTGTCCTAGCCTTGCCTTTGTCGAACGTACTTCTGCGCTGCCTGCTCCAAGCAATAGAAACAGTTTCCCCCAGCCGCCGTGTCAATCACCATCATTACCAGCCGACCTCCTCTGCCCTTCTCATTCCGAAGTTCGACACTAGCATGCCGTCGCCTTCTTCCACTGCTCTATCGGATCTCCGAGGAGGCGCATCCGAACTTCTTGCCACCGTCACTTCAAACCTTCAAGTGCCCGGTGGTCTGGCCATTGCGACACTGTCAGGTGTCGCCAGTGCCATTGTCGTGCCCCTTACGCTGTACCGCCGCACGTGGAGTTTCTCGGTCGGTTATGGATTGAGCATCTTCGGTATGGGCTTGTCCTTGTTGTTGAGTCACATGAAACAAGGCGAAATTCTTTGGAAGGAGCCTCAGTTTCTCTTGCTTGGGGCAGTCATGTTCTACGGGCTGCGTCTAGCATCGTATCTTTTCGTACGTCAGCAAGTGAGTTCCAAAATTAACAAACTTATGAAGGAAGGCGACGAAAAGGACAGTGACAAGAATCGTTTGCAACGTATTCCCTTTGCTTTGGCCGTTTCGCTCTTCTACAGCTTTATGACGACTCCAGCCATGTATGCGTTGGGCGCGCCTGCCGTCAGTGCCGACTGGATGAAGAAAGTTGCGTATGGCGGTGCCGGCCTTGCTTGGTTTGGTGCTCTGTTGGAAGCCGTTGCCGATGGTCACAAACTCCGCAACAAGATGAAGGCGTTGTCGAAAGACGACGAAGACAAATTTGTCGGTCCAACTGGTGGAGTCTACCAAGTGTGTCGTCATCCGAATTACTTGGGCGAAATCCTGTATTGGATTGGCGTCTTTGTCGGTGGTGCACCCTCCTTCAAAAAGGACATTCCAGCTTGGTTGTGCTCGTCTCTTGGAGTGTATGGTATTGTGAGTCTCATGATGGGTGCCGCTAAGCGGTTGGACAAGAAACAGTCCGACAGGTACGCTGGTCAGGAGAAGTTTGACGAATGGAACAAGAGTGTCAAGTCGTCGATTATTCCCTTTGCCGTTTGAAGTCAGCTAGTTGGAGAAGTGCATAGTACATGTGTTGTAGCGTGGAATCGACAGCTACTAGAAAGACGTTACAGCTTGGCCACACACGATGGAGCGATCACAATTACAGTGAAACAGAACAAACTTGCTTATAGAGAAATCCAGATCTACATAGTGATATCTAATCACCCATCCCCTGGGCAGTATCTTCCCCTAACGGTATCTTACAAAAGAGCAATCAACGGAGGGACCACGACAAGAGCGACCCCTGCCGTGACAGCCGTCCCAACCATGACACCATGTTTGGCGTTCTGCCACATTTTGAATCTTCTGACGCGTCGGGCACCCTTTCGAAAGTGCTGCGCAATTTCATTCATTTCCTTCGCTTCTTGATCCAGCTTGTCCAATTTCTCCTCTCGTTCCATCAGCATGTCGATATTCTGCTCCATGACTTGTCGACAAGACTCCACCCGATTTTCAACCATGGCCATCTTGCCATAGTACGATACCTCCTGCATGCGTTGAAGTAGAATCGGAGCAAAGTTCTGCTGACCGGCAAGGACATTTCCCTGTCGCCATTCAAAGTCTTCGTCGCGGAGCTGCTGGGTCAGAATTACAAGCTTCTCTAGAAAGCTCTGCGCCTGCACGCGTTCGACCGACTTTTCGTCGTAGACACAACAGAATTGCCACACAAGCACGTTGTCCGAGAAGTCGTCGCTGTCGTATACGTGAAACTTGATTCCCTTGAGTTTGTGCTGTGACAATCGCGGTCCCCGCACATATTCCCATCCCGCGGTGGGCTTCTTCTGCATCAAAGTCTGAGCCAGCTTGGCGACGCCACCTCCAAGCAGGTCTTCGCCGGCTTCCACCACAATTGTGGAATTGCGGCTTATGCAAGAC
>OLMU01001560.1:0-12345 GCA_900291995.1 Licmophora abbreviata | reverse complement strand
CACTCGGCAAATTCACGTAGAATGTACGTAGATATCTACCAGAACAGTAGAAACTGTGTGGAGTTAGTACTCCACAACTCTTGTCTCACGCTTGGTGACAGACATTTTCGAGACTGCCGCCAGTCACGACAGCAGCGTCGTCGTCTCTCCTTCACTTTTTTTACAATGAACGACGATGAGACTCCAGCAGATGCGCTCTGTCCTTCCTGGGCGACTGCGCTGGGCTATCTTGGAGTAGCTTCTGCTGTTGTTCTGAGCAATTGGGGAAGCGCGGTAGGTTCCCACACTGCTTCCGTGTACGACTTGGAGGTTTCGCGGGGGTGTTCGCGGATGTGCGTTGAGGCGCACTGTGATTGGTGGAGAGGGGAAATTGCGAACACCTTTACTTATGGATGAAGTACATATGTGTATTCAGTGGTGGATGTTGATACCGAGTGGAAGATGCGCCGATGGAGGTGCAAGCGACGGGGATAACCATGGTGGGGGCTTGTTGGAAGGAAGGAGCCGCTTGCAGTGTTTGGGTGTTTCTTGTGGGCGGGGTGCCTTTCATGGGTATGCTTACATCATGCTGATTGACTACGAGACGCTTTACTGACTCGACTTGCCGTTCCGTTTTGACATCCTCTACTTCCTTCGTTTCGAACCTAATTTCACGCACAGTGGGGAACCTGGAAGGCTGGTACAAGCTTGGTCCACACGGGCATTCGCCATCCAAAATCCATAATGAAGAATGTTATTCCCATTGTCATGGCGGGAGGTACGTGTTTTCTGGAAAGAGAGGCAGCAGAGCAATCGCTGGTGACGAGTGCACTATGCTTTGTTGATTTTGGCGACTCGTCGCTTGGATCGTGATTCTGATCTCCTCGCTGTATTCGCTTTGTATCCTCCTCTTTATAGTCATTGGAATCTACGGACTCATTGTTGGAGTCATTCTCGCGCAAGGGATCCAAACTCCCACCAATGCACGTAACAATGTATATTCCACCTATACAGGGATGGCTCATGTAAGTTACAAAAGCGAGACCGGTGGGCTGAATCTTGGTCCTTTTCGACTCACTCTTTCTGATTCTATATTTGTAAAGTTATGTGCTGGCCTGTGCTGTGGAATTTCCGGACTTGCCGCCGGAGCCTGCATTGGTATTGTCGGTGACTATGGCGTCCGTGCCGTTGGCTATCGAGCATCCCAAATCACACTCTTTCCCAGTGGCAGCGAAAAGGAGGGTTACTCAACCATTCCCGACGGTGAAGACGCGGCGGGTGCTGGAGAAGAAGTCAGTGGATCAGAGGATCAGAACAAGTTGTTTGTGGGAATGTTGATCATGCTCATCTTTTCCGAGGCCTTAGCGTTGTAGTGAGTATCACTATTTGGATGTGATGATGGTGTTGTTGTGACTGAGACTGTACTCATCCGTAATAACTGTCATTCTATTTCGCACAGTGGCCTGATTGTAGCGTTGATTGTCAGTCAGCATTCGTATCCATGTGAAGGCAAGTAGAGGATGGGAATCCTGTCTACTACAGATATACAAACTACTCTCCTAGCGCAAGCACCTTTTTTGCAACTGCACCTGATAATAGCATTAGAGAAGCAGATTACATTGTCGTTCTTAGACTTGGTGTACTCATCCTACCGACGCTTGTGTCGAGCAGCTCGTCGACGAGCACTGGCACCTCCAGTTGTGGTCGCCGTGGCGGCCACCGCGCCGCCTGTACCACCAAAAGCTGGCATGGCTGGAGCCGCGGGCGGAGCAAAGGATGGCATGACGGGTGCACCGCCACCGATCGAAGACACACCAGCCTTGATCGTAGCTTGTGGAGCCGGAGGCACCCCGAAGTTCGGAGCGGTTGGTGGAGTCGTAGCCCCTCCACCGAAGGACGGTGTTGCCTTGGGTGTGGCCGGGGCAGTATCGAACGCGAACGAAGGCTGCGATGAGGGAGCAGCGGTCGAGCTTGTAGGAACTGGTGCAGCGCCCCCTGATGTGAACGAGGACTGCTGAAACCCAGTTGCCGCTGGTTGAGTCGAGGCGCGCACTTCCAAAGGTAGGAGCAGCTGTCGGAACCCCACCAAATGAAGCCTGAGACGTTGGTGGTACAGCAAAGGCTGGTGCTGGACCAGCAGTGAAGGCAGGTTGAGATGCATCAGGAGCACCAAATGATGGCACTGATTGAGTAGTAGGTATTGGAGCCGCGACAAATGAAGGCTGTGTCGAGGTCGATGCACCAAATGCTGGTGCGCCAAAGGAGCCACCAGTGGGTTGAGCTGCTGCCGCGCTTTGGTCTTTCTCCGAAGAATTTGTTGCGGCGGGCGTTGGCATATTCCCAAAAGTCACCGGAGCGACAGAGGTAGCTGGCGCCGTTGCTGCCGTAGCAGGTGCTGGGGTCTGTCCGAACGAGAACACTGGTTTGCTTGCCGCGACAGCTTGTGCCGGTGGAGCCGTTCCGCTAGGCTGAGCAACGGCAACAGCGTCCTTCATCGCGGGAGCGGGCGCCGTAGCAGGTGCTGGTGTCTGTCCGAACGAGAACACTGGCTTGCTTGCCGCGACGGCTTGTGAAGGCGGAACCGTTCCGCCAGGCTGGGCAACCGCAGAGGCAACGGCGTCCTTCACCGCGGGAGTCACTGCCGCCGAAGTATCGCTGGTTGCAAGAGTTTGTGAGGCACCGAGAGAAAATGATGCTGGAGCAGCCGTCCCAGTCCTAGCAGTCGCATTGTTCGGAGACACATTCTCGTTGTTCTTTATACGCTTCTGCGGTCGACTAAAGTCTTCCCACAACCACGCATCACGCTGCTCCCGTTCTTCGTGACTCAGTTGCAAGGAAGCACGCGTAAGAAAACTCGCTGGCCTACGACGACGACTTGAGGAAGAAGCCTTCAGTGCGACTCGTGGACTTGCAAAGGTTTTGCGTCGCTTGGAGGGTGTCTCCTGCAATGGAGAAGGAGTCATACTGTCCGGTCGCCGTCGCTTGAAGACGACCGAATCTGGTGTCTTACTCTGTCGTTCTTGTATTTGCTGCTTGTATAGCTGTGAGAGAGGAAGACGAGACGCAGATGACGCCACCAGAGCCCGGCTGGAGCTAGACAGAAACGGGGAGGACTGGTAGGCGAGGACAGAAGAATGTCGGAAACGATGCAGAGACGTCGTGGATGGAGGAGTCGTCGATGGGTCCTTTTTCTTCTCTTTCGACAGGGAGATGTCTTGCTTCCATTGATCTCTAGGAGGCGGTGGAGTGTGCAGCTGGCTGCTGACTCGGCCTTGTGGCGCAGTCCCGTTCGTAGGTGTTGTCATGCCGCTATCTTCCTCGGAAGCGTGGTCCGTCGTTGTCAAGACGACAGGCGTCTTTTGTTGTACACGACTGCGTGGTGCAGTCTTGGGATCAAAGGTGTGATGCGTCGTCTTGACAGAACCATCCGTTTCCTCCACGAACGACACTTGCGGCGGAGTGTCTCTGCGATGCGCATTGTAGAACTGTCGGCACCCTCGCCATGCGCGACGAACGAGACGTGTTATGCTGGTGCATACGACCAAAAGTATCGTCGACATGACGCTCAAAACCCAAACAAGTAGACGATAGAGGATTTTCTTCCAGACGACAGAAGTTTCGGATGGCTCTGGCACGGCCTGCAGAAAGGCGGGAGCGTCGTGATCCAGCGGGTGGTCGGGAGTGTACTTTCCACCTCTCAGGACGCCACTAGTTGACGACCTCTTCTTCGTCTTCTTTCTACCAAATATCTTCGCTAGATCTGGCATAGGCATCGATAATAAAGGTGCAAGAAGCATAATCACCAGCCAGAAGGTCCCCCATGACCAAAATACAGAATGTATCGACGACAAGGTGGTCATCATCATGGTCAAACTGTTGCTGTGATGTGTGTGCGGTGCGTGACGCCGCGACGCTTTTCGTGCAAGGTAAATTCAAATTGTACATCCGGGTTGTAATGGATACCTCTTTTTCCCGGAACCGAGAGCGCGGCCTCCATTCGTGCAGTCGTCCTTCGATGTGATTGCGACATTGCGACACACCGGCGCGGTGCTATGCTTTGTGCCTGTTGTATCATAGATCTTCTTCCATTGATTGCTGAAAAGATAGGAGAGTGTCATGTTTTCTTTTTTCAGACGCACTAAGAAAGAAGAGAAAGAATCAAGTCAAGAGCCGCAAACGTTGAAAAACAATGACGGCACGGAGACGATGAGTTCGGAGGAGGGAGACTCGACCACTACGAACGTTGCGCCGCCAGTGAATCCGCTGGTGCCTGCTTCTGTATACGACTCGACTCCTCTTTCGCCGTCCATCCTGGGTCGTGCAGATCTATCCGTACCGTCATCGTCTCCCCCCAACGGTACTACGTGGAAGGAGGCCCTATATCGAACATGTTTACACGACGACACCCTGTCGTCGTCCGTGCATCGCGTCTTGGAGCTTCAGGAGGCTACACAGCCTGGGATGAAACGTCCGCGCACGAATCAGGTCATTTCTGTTGGCGATATACCCGCAGCGGCACGGTGGATTGAGCAGGAGCGACGACTTGCCTCGGCTACTGCCACTCAATCGGAGTCTTTCTCACTGATGTGGACGGCTCCTCGAGCCGTCTACCGGTACTCTGGTATCTCGTGGGCAGCTGGTCAACTCTCAAATTTGATTTTGCTTGGTGTGGATGATACGGACCTTCAGGAGGACGATGAAGAGGAGAAAGATGCTAGCACATGGGCACAGGTGAATGACGATGCTACCGCGAGTGTTGGGATGTCAGCACTCGTGGACTACACGGAACGAGTGGTGTGTGTCGAATTAGTAAAGCAATGCGTCGAGTATGTCTTGGATCGGATAGAGGGTGAGTCAGAGTCGTCTCTTTTGGTCTTGTATCAGGGACAACTTGGAAAGAGCAAGACGTCATGGACGGGATGGTGTCGTGGCAATGCTCATGCACAAGAGCCGATGGAAGCAGGAGCGATGCTACTGAAGAGCCTTTCCTCCCCCGATTTGGACTTTTTGGTGCAAGTGTTGATAGAGCTTGGACATGCGGAAGCGGTATCTGATAACCAATTGCTGATACTTTGCAAGCGCAAGACACCTGCATTGACTGATTCGCAGCGACAAGTACACGTTGCACTGTTTCAGCTGGATCAAGCCATCGACGACACGGAGCGCAACGTTCTCAAGTGGACAAAGGCCATGGACGAGTGCACACGCCGTGCATCCCAGGCCAAGGCACGAGGGGACGAAAAGGCGGCACTAGTGCAACTCAGAAAACGACGGCTTCTAAGTGGACACGTAGAGACTGCTCAAGCGACGCTGCTCAACTTGCATCATGCCCAGCTTGAATTGGAAAGCTCCCATATCAACCAGACCCAGGTCCTCCAAGCACTTCAATCGACGTCAGGCGCATTGAAGCAGTTGCGGCTAGAGACGCCTGATGTCGAAACGGTCATTGGCGACCTGCAGGAGGAGCTCGACGAAACGCCAACTTTGCCCCTTGCGATTTCCCAAGTCTCGCGCGAAGAAGAAGATGATTTGTTGGGCGAACTTCAGAAACTCATTTTGGAGGATAATTATGCGAGCAAAACCATCGGGACGAAGGCAAGTACGAATCCTGCGCTGCCACCCCTTTCTCTTCCCGAGGCTCCGACGCATACTCCTATTTCAATGAAAAGTAGTAGTAGTACTCGCAGCAAAATAAACAGTAGTTGATATTGCCTAAGACTATTTCTGCACGTGGTTTTCCAGACCAGTATGGTTTGCCGCGTACAACTGGATTGTCAAACATCAGCATACAAGGTAGATGAAAGCTTACCGTTAGGGTAGATTCAATCGTCACGGCTTCTACCGGTTAATGTACCCGTAGCCAGTGCCGGAAACGGTACCGCTACATGTATAGGGAGGGCATCCGGAATTTTAGAAATCATGAAAATTCAAAACTGCAAACCAATTTTGAAAACGTACACAATCACGCATCCCACCATGATAATGGCGTGATCCTCTTCATGACGATGGTGAGCAGCAGTAGAGACGTAAGACCCATTCTGTCCCCAGTCATGGCCGGTCGGGGCACTAGTCGACGGAGGCTTGATCGCAGGATGCTAGCATTTTTTCTCTTTGTCATTGTTACGGCATTTGCGGGCACGTCTATTCTGGTCATGGTCACCACAGAGTCGTCATCCATGGCGGCAAGAAGCCATGATCGGGACCTTGCAGAAGGTATCTGGTCGCTGCGTATGAAGCCATTGGAGAGAGGGTCTGACGATGCTCGAAGAACAAAGCTAGAAGACGATGGTGGGAAAGTCGAGAAATTAGATCCGCTCATCGAGGACGGTGCATCGCCGGATCGAGAACCATCGCCATCAGTGAACAAGTATGATCAAACCGCAGCTGTTTGCATGATGGTTCGGAGTGAACCAAATTACATTGAAGAGTTTGTTGACTATCATTTGGCGTTGGGCTTTAGCAACATTTATATTTACGATAACTCATTGGACTTTGAGCTCGAGCAATATCAGGACTCCTACCCCAACACCGAGATTGTGCACTATAACAACACGGGACCTCAAAGACAACGAGTCGGACAGAAGCGATGCATCAACCAGCATGTCAAGAGAGATGGACACACATGGGTAGCACTGATCGATGTGGATGAGTATCTGGTCTTGAAAAGGCATTCCAATGTGATCGACTTCTTGCGAGAAACCTGTCCAACCGGTTCGGTCAGTATAAACTGGGTACGCTTTGGTACTGCCAATCGAACCGCATACGAACCTATCCCACTGACGTATCGCTTTCAGTATCGTCTGAACATGTCGCGGATTGTCAAATCTATCGTCCATGTTGACAGTTACGACCGGAACCGGTCGCCTCATTGGGTCTATCTGAAACAGGGCACACGACGAGATCCGCATGGCACTGAGATCAAGGGAGACTTGATGGAACAGTACGGGGTGAACAATCCGAGTTGGAATTCGAACGGAACAATCGATGTTGCTGCCATACACCACTACATGTACAAGAGCTTGGAAGAATACACGCTGAAGCGATGCAACCGGGGGCGCATGTCGCATGGCTACGATGAAGTCAATCTGTTGTGTCAGAACTTTACGCTGGACAGCATCCCGAGAGGGGACATCCACGACGATCTGGCCTGGCAGTTTCTCAAACGACACGTTCCAAAGTATCAGTTCTACGAAGGGATTCGATAGAGGGCACGAAATGGTGTGCTGTTAAGCACCTGCTTTTGATTTCTGCAAATTGACCAGGAATGTACCATTAAACTCGCAACTAGAGAGAAAGTTGAACTTCTACTGTGACCGTGTATCATACCGTAGTTAGCAACTGTTCTGTCTTTGTTATTCTATATACAACGCTTTAAGTCTAATGTAAGTTCACGAGTCCCACCACCCTGTAATACACTGTCTCCTCCCTCCAACCATGAAGACGCTCTACGACTCCTCATCAATCGGCTGCATGCCGTCCACACTTCTATTTACTGCCAGTCCCGTAGTATGACTCCCATCATACGAGTCTTCTCCCACACTCCTCGTCGCAGCTGTACTACTCCGGTTATGAATTCGAAAGCTCCCTTCCTCTTCGGTACTGCTGTTACTACGACTGTCATCCGCGCGGCGTCTATAATTGAGCACATTGACCGAAAAGCTTCCAACCGCTTCGTTCTGTCGCTGCTTGCGTTTCTGTCGTTTCATCGAGTTTCCCAGATAATGCTGTCGTTTCCTTTTAGACTGCTGCCTTTTCCAATACTCTTGTTCTCGTGCATGCAAGTCGTTGGCCTTGGCAATGACGGCCGCCCAATCGATGGTACTGGTCGATTGACGGGATGTTACCATTTCTCGAAGTAAGGCTTGTCCTTCCGCACGCTCTTGTTCCATCTGTTGGCGTTCCGCCGTATCGATAACACTAGGGTGCTCTTGACGATGGCGATCATGACACGTCAAGAGAGGTAGACAGTTTCCCATTCTAAAAAATGTCAGTTTTTGGTGTGAACGTAGGAGGTACTTGTAGTGGTGGGTGCTGGAAAACTCGTAACAAAATCAAACTTCTTGAGCCTCTCTAATGACGATTTGAGAGAGAGCCAAGGCTATTGATGGACCCTTAAACAGACGGATTCGGGGAAGACGAGTCCTGGACTGTGAATGAGTAGTATTCAATGAGATTGGCGAGTCGACAGACGGGACCGAATGTAGCAGTCCCGGCGGTAGTTCTAGCTACAGTACTAGCAAAATAGAGCCGTTCCAATGTGGATGCCGATCTCTAGGTCGTGCGACGCTTTTTTTCGAACGAACGAATACCTCGCTCTTTTCCTCTTTCGGTCCGTCGATTCGGAGAGAAGGAAGGATTCGCTACAAGGACGGTATGTCGCCAAAATTCAATTCATCCGAAGGGATCGGCGGAGTGGCCCTTCGTGTGTCGTCGATGCCGGAACGACGCGATTGTCTCTTCCATCGCTGCGTTGAGATGCGTGTTGAAATTGCTTTCCGGGAATCGATATGATTAGCCTCATGAACGTTTACCTTTAAATTCAATTCCAACATAGTGATTCATGATTATATCATATCATCAAAGAAGGCGCGCCCGATTGAACAACGAGGTTTTTGCGGGAACCAATCATAGAGCTCGCAGAACGATCGCGCGTGACAACCGAAAGATCGCGTCGAAGCAGATCGCATTCTTTTTCTTTGCGACCAGCACCATGATGAAGACATCACCTCGTTTGTTTTCTGATTCATGCTTTCGAGAACATCGCTCTTGGCTTGGTTGTCTACTAATGTGATTCACTTTGCAGAGGAAACTGGAAATTGGATCAAACTTCTCACTCTGTAAGGCGAATCACAGTTGAAATCATCACCTCCATCGCCATCACCAAAATCTGTAAAATCAAAGAGAAATTCATTCGTTGCCATCATCATCGCCGTCACTATCGCCTCCGACCACCATGTCTCCCAGTAATACATTCCCTTCATCCCGATCTCTGTCTACATCTCCCGTGCGCCATTCTGGTCGCGCCTTGATTCGTGGCAAAATTCGCCGCATTTGGCGACCCCGCTACCTCGAACTCTGTGACAATGGACTCGTGCGGTACTACGAACTCAACGAAGAGGATGACGTGCAGCAGAATGCTGGTGAAGTCAAAAGTCCGAATGAAACTATGCTTCTGAAATGCACGCTTGCGATTCATTCGGCTCGCATCATTGATGTCACGACGCTCCGAGACATGCACGTAGGACTTCCCATTGCCTCGTATGGATATGTCTTTTCGGGACAGCGACTCTTTCACCATACTGCACAACATCATCCTAATGATGTGCTCATGTTGGAAACATGCCATCCCCCCGATCTTCCGAATGCGCCCAGGGATTTTCTCTGTGCAGTAGATACACTGGAAGAAGCGCAGTGTTGGGTGGTGGCCTTGCAGTGGGCATCACAACGTGTAGTGGATGTCAGTAGGTCGCCGCAGTTCCGAAGGAAGTTTCAGAGTAGTGATGGTGTGGAAGAGGAACAAGAAGAGGATGGATGGGATCACGCAGATATCGACTTGCTTTCGACTGCATCGACCGTTCCTGTACAGCACGGTCGAACTCCATCGGCTGCGGCGAGGAGTCGTCGACGACGCCGTGCTGCTAGTCACGACGTCTTCCAAGTCCTGCGTGGTGATGATGGCGGCGGCAGAGGTCAACAGAGAATTTCTGCTGCTTCTTCTTCGAAAGGTCGCAGAGCTACTACGTCCACCACGAACCGATCGAAACCTGGAAAGATTGTAGTCACCAAGGTGGGCTCGGTGCGGCTTATCCGTACGCAAGCGCTGGCGTGTGATTTGGCCTATCGCATTGCAGTCTTGTTGATTCTTCAACGAAAGGGAGAAAATGCGGTTGTGGAAGAACGTAGTATCTTGCGAACGCCGGACGATGTGAGAGTCATGCTGGAGGCGTTGCATCTAGAGTTGAAGTTGAAAGAACAGAGCCGTAAGAGTCGTAGCAGCAACACATTGACGTCGGCTAGACGAGTTTGGAAGCGTGTGCGAGAGACAATCCATGAAGAGGTGCCAGCATGTCGACCTTATTCTTACACAGACATGGTGGCATCGCTACTAGCGGTCGATGGTTGTCTGCGAACTCTGGCCATGAATGCGGTGATTTGCAACTCTCAAGCGTTGCGGAAGTTCTGGAGTTTGACCGAAGAGACTGAACAACAGAGCTTTTCGAAGATTCATAGCGGAAGTGGTTTGTATCGTCAGCGGCATTTAGCAGCCCCAGAAAGCACGGAAGATTTTGTCAAGGAATGGCTGGTGCAACAAGACGTGGATCGATTGACATTGCCTGCTATGGCACTCATCGTGTGGATCGTTCAACGTCCCGCCATCGTTATGGGGGCTCTAGCTTCGTCTGTACTGTTGTGGGCTCCTTTACTTGATTTGTATGAGCAAAATATGACTTCTATGAAAATTCGGTTGGATGTGATGGTTGTCAGTTGGATTGCTTCTGTGTATGCCGGACGAATGATAGAGAGAATGTATCCATTCGCAAGGTCGATGGCAGCGGAACCGAGAGTAGTTGCCCGAACATCATCTGTGCATATTCCACGCGAAGTAGCGGTATCGACAACAAAAGGTGAAGAGCAGATTGACGAATTGCTTTTGGACCTTCAGTCAGCTACCACCGAAGAAGAAGATGGTACCGATGACTTGCTCGCGGATGGAGACATAGAACCGTTAGAGTCGGGGGATTCGTTGGCCCGCCAAGAAGGCATTCTCTCATCTCCGCTGCCGCAACATCCCAACAATGGGGGTGTCTCGTGCTGGTCCAAGCCACCTGACGACATTTTCTATGTTCGCGGTGCCAACTACCTGAGCGATCGCGTCAAGATTCCTTCCGCCCAGGCTCCCTTTGTGTGCCGCGGGGTCGACATTTGGCTGACGGACAACCCTGAACGCCACATTGCTCGTCATCCCAGTGTTCTGGGTGGGAAATTGGGAGAGGACCATACTTTCTTGGTTAATTTCTTGCTACCCTTTGGAAACTTTGTGGCTTACTTTGCAGTTCCTCCCATTGAAACGTTTCCGCCCAAGCTGGCAAACGTGTGGACCAAATTCCTTCACGGCGATCAAGCGTACAGAGATGCGCGTCTCAAGTTGCTGCCTGTTGTTGTGGATGGCCCATGGATTGTTCGCACCGCGGTCGGTCCAGGTTCCTCACCTGCACTCCTGGGAAAGGTGATTCCGCTGCAGTACTACTTTCGGGCACCTTCGAAGGACGAGAAGGGCGTATACGAGGTCGATGTGATCATAACAGCCTCGCGTATCGCCAAGGGTATTCTCAGTGTTGTCAAGGGTCATACGAAGGCGCTGACGATTGCATTCGCGCTCATCATTGAAGCCGCAGAGGAGGCGGATCTTCCAGAAACTGCGCTCTGTACATTTCAAATGCACGCTATTCACCTGGAGGACTGTCCCCAACTGCCCGAATTTAATTTGGACTCGATGCAATGATAGCCAGGCACATGGTACTATAATAAGACACTGACATCTACAGTCGCGCGTTCTATATGGTTCGTTTAGGAGCTTCCAATGGTACCGGGGGCGGCAACGAGTCTGGAGTTCGTTTCATCGCTCGGACTTCCCCATTGCCAAATCGATACGACGAAAAGACTCCCACATTGTCCACATTCGCTCCATACAACTGTGCAATTTGCAAGACATCCGCATGCGAGACCCAAACAATGTGTGTGTCTCTTCTCGTGGCCTCGATATTCTCCACGACCTCTCGCAGTCGCGTCGCGACCGCCGCGACACTCTCAACGTCAAAGGCGGTATGGGTAGTGTTGAACTTGTCCACAGGCCATACGTACGCGTACGTATAGATGGCCTCCCCGTCCAAGCGGCCAAAGTAGCGTTCCATGAGTCGATCTTCCATGAGAACGTCCTTCGAAACCTCGATGCCCAGCGCCTTCACCTCGGACTGGAGTTCCGCTAGGCCGTCGAGGCAAGCTTGTGCGGTCTGTCGAGCACGAGCAAACGGCGAGGAATAGAAAAGAACCTCATCTCCCGACTCTACTGTCTCGTTCAACAAACTGATGAGCTGCTTTGCGGATTCCTTTCCTTGTTCGTATCCCACAGGCGTGAGTCCATGCTTGTCGGAGTAGGCCAGCGATCGGGACGATGAAATAATGGAGGCCACATTGGCAGTGCTCTGTCCATGTCGTAAGAGGTAATAATGATTCTTCAAATCCTTCGGGAGGGGTTCTGGCATGTTCGAAACGACCTGCACCGCCGGTACGGATGTTGACCGAGACGACGACGACAAGAGAGTGCTACTAGCACCACTCCTAGCGCGGCGCGTCATTCGGGTAGGG
>OLMU01001543.1:0-10453 GCA_900291995.1 Licmophora abbreviata | reverse complement strand
ATAACTATTGGATGGACTATGACCCTTTGGAGCAAGTGGATGACGGGGTGCGGAAGCTAGTTTGTCATTCGAAAGTGGACGGCTCCGATCCTAAGCTCGTGGTCGGAGGCGCAACGTTCAATTCCGACAAGTTCAGCAGCACGTATGTTGTCTCTATGGACGAGCGATGTATTTCTTAACACCCGAACGATTCTTCGTCCTCAAGCATGGCGCAAAATTACGAATGCATTTTGCTTTGGACAGAGCTTATGAGCAGAGAGCCGAATTCTTCACCTCCTGTTTTTGCTACCATTATATCAGACCCAGCGCTATTTGTGGACTGCAGCCGGGAAACTATGTATCGGGAACAAAGTTTATGATTACTAGTAATTGCGTTTTTAATGTATGATTCGTTTTGCTTGTTATCTGAGCGTGACATGAAAGTAAACAGAAAGTGACCCAGCAAAGGCGAGCAGTCCCAGTCCCGCTACAAAGTCTGTTGGACCTACCTCTGAAACGTTTCCAGAGGATGACCAGATCTGTTACCGGAATGTTGAATCGTTGGAACGACAAATCTATTGCACTCACAATCTACATGAATGGCCCACTCGGACTCTTTCACTCAACTCTGCTTGCATTCGGTAGTATTCTCGTTGCCGTCGTCGCCCGCTTCCCCAAGACCGACGGCGCGACCAGGCGTGGCAATGTTTCGGAGTTTCTTCTTGGCAGAGCGAGGAATGCGAGGAAGTCTTCGTTTACCTGTGGATTCGGATCTAGAAGCGCTACCTGATACCCCATTGAGCCGGATTTCCGCAGGTTGGTTTTCCTTATCGTCAACGGGATTTTCAGGTCTCATCCAACCAGTTGAGAACTCATCATTGACTCCACCCGGCGTATCGCTGGACACGGCTGGGTTGACTTCACCAGACGCATGGTTAGGCAAGGCCAAGGGAGCGATCGGTATGGTGCCGAAATCGACAGTGTCATCATCCGTGACTTTCAGGCGCATTGAGTCCAGCTGCTTTCTTGTACTTTGGATCTGTTTCTTTGCATTCTTGAGATCAAGCATGAGCTGAAGATTCTCTTGTTCGAGGTACCGAACCTGACGACCCTTCTCGTTCTCGAGGTTTTCAACGTTGCCTTGCGCCGACTCGGCAATGGTTTTGAAATGGTCCCGCTCATGGCGTAGGCTGTTCATCTTCTCAGCAGTCTCATTCAGTTTTGATTCGAGGGTGACTCCAGATCCCATAAGATCCGCAAGTCTCGTCTCGGACTTGGCCATGGATTCGTGAAGGGAGGCGTTTTCCTCGCGAAGTCGGTCCAACTCGCTCAGAAAGGATGAAGCCTTACTCTCCGCGTTTGAGAGTGCTTCGCACTCCTCTTCGAGTGAGCTGATCTTGTCGCACATGGCAACCACGGCGCCAGTGACATCCCCGTGCTGCACATGGAACCCCTGGACGGACTCAAGCGCATCCTTCATCATTGCTTTCTCGCTTTCTAGACGCTGGCAATGGGCAGCATACTTGCGAAATTTCGTTTCCAGAGCTTCCTTTTCAAACTTGAGAGAAGCATCCCCTGTCTCGGAGGAGGCCGAATTTTGGGAGAGCTGAGATGTCAGCATAGCAATTTGTTTTTGGGCTTCGTTCAATTTGATGCGATACTCGTTCGCATCCTTGGAAAACTTGACTCGTTCATCCTGAAACAAACAAGAGCACATAAGACACGGAAGGTGAGCCAATATTGGTCGAACACGCTTGCGAAACCAGACCATTGAGCAATTTTACCTTTATCTTTTTCAAAGCTGCACATTGATCCTTCGTGAGCTTCGTCGCATTCAGTTTTTGGATACGGGCTTCTCTCCTCTTGAGCTCGGAGGACAACTGTTCTACCTGCTGTTGGAGTTTTCCTACTTCGTCTGTGCTCAAAACGTTTTCTTTTCCATTGACTTCCAAAGATCGAATCTGACTAAGCAATTCGCGATTCTCATTCTCGAGCGACGAAAGTGCAGCCGCAAATTGTTCTCTGCTCAGTCTGAATTCTTTCGCCGCCGCCTCTGTTTCGAAGCGATTCTGTTGGAGCTCCGCTCTCAGATCTTGAGCTTCCTGTGTCGATGCATAGCTCTCTGCCTTCACTCGACTCAGCTCTGCCTTGACCGTAGCTATTTCTTCGTCGTGGTTGTCATCAAAGCTCGATGCTTTTCGTTCGAGCTCGAGTTCCCTCTGCAATTGGCAGTTACTTTCTGAAAGAGTTGATAGCTTGCCCTTCAGAACCTTCTCTGTCTCCCTGAGGACTTCAGACTCTAGTGCCTTGTCTTCCAAGCGCCGGTTCAGATCTTGAAGCTCTTCGTTTTCCTGTCGAGCTGCGTACACATCCGCCTCGGCTTGTGAAGCTGCCTCTTGTAGACGGGCGGCCTCACTTCGAAGTGCGTTCATTGTGCTCTCTGCCTCTAGGACAAGAGCTCTCTGCTCCTCGCCAGCAAGTCGTCGAAGTTCGGCTTCGGAATCTTCCCGCCGAGAAATTTCCTCGTGCAAGCGTGCTTCGACATTCAATTTCTCCGTCATCAACGCTTCCAGCTCTTCTGCAAGTTCTCCGTCCTTGCCCTCTTTTCCTTGACTTTCAAGGGAAGCAACTCTTTGAGAAGCCGCATGGAGCTCGCTCTCGAGTTCTTTCTGGTGACCAATGGAAGCTTCGAGACTCTGAGATTTGTGTTGTAGTTCAATAGACGAAGATTGGGCTTCCTGTCGAGCTTGTGTGACTGCGCGGTTTGCATCCGTCAAAAGCTGTTTGAGTTCGAAACATTCGGTTGTAAGATCGATAAGCTGCGCTTGTTGCTTTTCTTCTTCTCTTGTTGCTTCTGATTCCAGTCGCTTGACGAGGTCGGTCTTCTCTTCCTCCAGACGTTGCTGTGCAGCTCTGTGCTCTTCAATTTGTGATTTGGCGAAAGACAGTGAAGATTGTGCCTCTTCGCGCTCGAGAGAAAGAGCATCAATGATGCATTGTCGATCCTGAAGTTGGTCAACCATACGCAGCTTATCGGCGCAGACCTCCTCAACTCTAGCAGTAGCATCCGCAAGCTGTGCATCCACCGTGGCCTTCCCAGCTCGGAAGTCCTCCAGATCCACTGCTGCTCTACTTTTCTCCTTGAGAAGGACTTCGACGCGAGACTTCAATTCCTCCTTTTCAACTTCCAGCTCTTCAATAACACCGTTCAGGTTCATTTTGTTGGCTTCTGACTTCTCCAACGCCTCCTGTGTTGTGTCTCGCTGTTCCGCAACAATCGATAATTTCTCGGCCTGTTCCTGGAGCTCCTCGGAGATCCTACACTTTTCTACCAAGATGCGCTGCAGTTCGGCAGTAGACTCTCCAATCATCTCCTCCACTTCGCATTTGCTCGATTCCATATCAACGAAACGGTTAATCATGTCGTCGAGATGGGACGACATGGTTGTGATCCTGGATTCCTTGTCTTCATTGTCTTTGACAAGGTCCTCTATCGTCGATTTTGCTTCGTTGAGTCGCTGCTCAGTTGCCTCGAGCGCGGCTGTCGCCACATTACAGGACTTCACCTGCGCAGTAAACTCTGCCTTCTTATCGTCCAGTTCTGAGGCGGTCTCAGAAAGGTTGCGTTCTGAAACTTGAATAGAGTCTTCCAATTCTCTTATCCTGTCGGAAAAATCGTGGACTTGCTGCGCGGAGGCTTCATTCTCTGTTGACAGTTGCTGAATTGTATCTTCCAGGCGGACAACTAATTCCTTTTGCTTCGTGACCATCTCCATATTGGAGCAATGAATCGTCTGCGCCTCCTCGGCGTTTTCTTCAAGCTTTTGGATAGATTCGTTCTGCTCGTTGCACGTTGACGTCAGCTCGACAATGGTCGCCCGGGAGTTTTCGAGCTCCGCCAAGATACTGGCAGCTTCAGCTTCTAGGCTCCCATTCTTACTAGCAAGATCTTCGTTTGCAGAGAGAGCTGATGCCAGCTCATCCTTATGTGTTGACAGGGATTCAGTCAATGAAGCGAGTTGCTGATCGGCTCTTGCCTTTTGAGCGGAAACATCTTCTAGAGTCGACCTAGTCTCGCTCAGCTGCTCCGCGATCTGGTTCTTCTCTTCAATAGCATCTCTGAGTGTCGCCTTCAATAGACTGATGTCTTCCGACATCTGCTGTGTTTCTCTCTTATTTTCTGACAAGCTTTTAGCGAGACGCTCTCGCTCGCTGTTCGACTGAGCGAGGTCAAACGCACCACGCACACGCTCGCCGGAAAGGCTCTCGACGCGATCCAGCAAACCAGACTTCTCATATTCTAGGTCCTCAATTGATTTCTGAGAATCTTCCTTTGCGTGTTTCAGAGTTTCAACAGCGTGCTCAAGATTTTCCTTCTCATTGATCTCGACTGTAAGCTTCTGCTCAAGTTCAGCGATAATACCCTGGAGAGTCTTCGTATGCCCCACTTTAGAGTCGTAAGCAGTGCGGACAAGCGCAAGCTCAGTGTTGGGAGAGAGATGAGCATGAATTTGTCCAGCACGCTCACTTTTGATCGGCTGGCGAAGACTTTGGGGAGAGGCAATGTCCACATTCTCCTTAAGCGGTGTTAGCATGCCGCTTCGGTCAACATGGATGTGTCCGTCCGACAGGCGGCGCTTCTTGGAGCGAAGGCTCCACTTCGAAGCGGGGTCATTCGCACCTGGTATCAGATCAATGTGAGAAGCGCCGAAGAGTACAGAGCTATTCAATAGTGACGACTTGAGCCGTTGCAGCTTGCTTTCAGCTTCTTTGACCGCATTTCCAGCTTTCGTGGCTTCGCTCTCTAGTGTTTTCATTTGTTCGATCTGCCCAGTACCGACACTGTGACGCCGTGCTTCTGCAAGCTCGCGCTGCAATCGCTTGATCATGGAGCGCTCATCAAGTACTTCATTGACTTGAGCTTTAGTCTTAACAAGCTTAGCACGGGATGCAAATAGGAGTGTGGACCGCGTCTCTTCCAAATAAAGTTCGGATGGAGTGGCGCAGCAGACGACGGCCATGCGTGCGTTTCCAGAGAGCGAAGGCTGGAGAATGCGGGTTAACTTGGAATCACGAAAGTTGATATGTGCTTGATTTTGCTGCCCGAGACCGACAATGACACGAGATAAAGTCAATAGACTGTGTGTCGGCAAGAAGCAAAGACATGAGTGAGTGTTCGAAGGCGGTGTCGCTTGGAGCTGCAGATCGATTGCGAGCCACAGTGCCCTGTTCCTCACCTCTGATTGATCTTGGCCCCTTCTTTTTGGCGATCTCCTGTGGCTCCGGTATGACGCACACTCTCAGAGCCGGCCAAGTCCACCAAGTTTAGAGTCGAAATCAGAACGGCACCGTCATCCGACGGCGAATCCTCGCTTGCCTCCGATTTATGACGGCTCTCGATCGTAATTCGAAAGATCGTATGCGAGCGCGACGAGCGTTCGTTCATACCCGTGGCCGCCACCGCACGATTCTTCTCCCCGGCAAACAGAATTCGAAGAAGACTCTCAAAGTCCGTCACGATCTCCTCAGCAGCGTTCACAAAGACACCTTTACGGGGGTCTTCACGAATTTGCAGAACCGCGTTACCTCCTAGCAAATCCCTCACTTCCTCATTGTATATTTCCATGAATGAAGTACGAACCAAAAAGATTCGATTAGGCGTGTTGTGAATATGACCAAAGATATCGGTCGCCGCCATGTGCACAACGCCACCTCCACCGACACGACGGCCTTCATCAATCGATCCCGATCCTTGCATAGTATAGGTCTTTCCACTTGATGTTTGTCCGTAAGCAAAGATCGTTCCGTTGAGACCTGTCACGGCGCTCTGTACGATGTTTTTGGCGACGCCATCGTACACATTCTGCGTGGTCGCATCCTCTCCAAACGTACGGTCGAACGAGAAGAACGTGCGTCCCGTGACACGCTCCGGCAATGGCTGGCCCGTGTTAGTTGTCTGGGTGACAGAGTTGTACTGCGGGAGGACACGCCACACGCGATTCGCGACATCCGACGTAGCACTTTCGCTGGTTGACTCTTTCGAATTCAATGGGCGCATGCGAATGGCGACTGCGATGAGGGAAGAAAAGAAGAGTGGACATGTGAGTCTCGATATCTCATTATTTTGTGTAGCTCATGTTCACGCCTCATCACACCCGAAGCGAAAGCTTACCAACGATTCCTTCCTCGCCATTGTCATTGGGAACAGGTTCCACATGAGCTGTTGGGGTTGCCTTGCGCGGACTAGCACCTCGAACAGGGGAACGAACGACCTTAGACGTCGCTGTCGTGGATCGCCTCGGCGTGGCACGGGGAGGCCGCGTAGGAGTTGTCGCTTTTCGTGGCGTCACAGAAGACTTTCGTGCAGTCGGAGTCGCCTCTTTTCGAGGTGTTCCCGAAGGCTTTCGAGCTGATGACTTCCGAGGCGTCGTGATTTTGCTGATGCGAGGCGTCGGCATGGTTGAAATCGAGAAATCAGGTTTTCGATACCGTTCTTTGTCGGTCAATCGCCACGAGCGGCCAAGCAACTTGCAGAAGTTTGTAAATTGAGAGATAAACTGATAGTAAAGACTGAGACGGGGCTTAGAAATCAGTCTGATGTGGCAACAAGAACTGAAGGGTGTCAGGTCTCACAGTTTCTCGGAGGCCGGCGTTTCGCGGTGTGTGCCACTCTTTTTTTGGCGCAAACGAGAATTCAAATCGAAGAGGAGCTCGCGCGTTTTAACGAATCTCCAGAACGTGTCTCGCGAACTGCGAGTTGTGCCACGTGGCAGGCTATGAGGACATCTACGTAGAAAGAATACTGAATTCAAATCCCGGTAGAAACCGATGTTGATTCTACATGTGGTACATCACTCGTGGAAAATACGGTCGTAGAAGAGTACTAATTCCGCTGTACAAGACTCATTGCACATTTTTATCTCCGGTTTTGCTCATAATTTCGGGGCGAGCTCGCGGGATGAAGGCGACTTTTCTGGACCAATCAGATCGCTCCCATTCCTGAAACCAGAGTGCTTTTGCGAAATATTTAGCCATCTTTATCCCGGTTTGAGTCGTCCCGTGTAGAATTCTACTGAAGAAATACAAAGGAGCACCTCAGGATGTCTGTGGCTGCGGCGTCTTCCTCCGACGATGATGAGTTCCAGTTTGAGTCGGCCAATGTTGGATCAAAGAGGTATCCAGTTCACGACTGTTGTGAATTCGAGGACGCGGAAGCTCTGAGGGTAAGTTATGGGCTTTGTCAGTTGAAAATCGGCGGAGAATCGGGCTTTTGAGACGGATCTTTGCGCCGCCATGATCGGGAAGTTCCGGGTTCCACCCATGCCGTGCCCTGCCGTCGACCGGTTGTGCTTCCCTTTCGAGACTGTTTTGCTCACATTTTGCATGCCGCGCCGCGCCACCGACAGAGGCTTATCTTTGTTCCTCAAGATGATTCAGACGATGACAACTCCTCTACGGGGTCTAATGGCGATAACTCGTCAACGGACGACAACGATTCGACAGCAGCCGCACATGCGGCGGCAACCGGTCAGTCGCCTGGCGTACCAAGGGCAATATTTGATGGGGTCGGGGCCACCGCCGAGGCGGCTTTCGGACTGGCCGGAATGCCTCCTCCACCTCTAGAGACGGATGGGGACACAAGCAAGCCTGGAGAGGTTGTTGCTGATTCATCCCTTGGGAAAGAGAGCGAAGATCCAATTAGACCCAAGGAGTCCTCTCCATCCAAGGATGCTGCGGCTGTCACTTCGGAGGATGATCAAGCTGCGGCTCCGATGGACACTAGCGAGGATGCGACAGTAGAGCCTGGCAGTGCGGACACACCTAGTGGTGTATTTGAAGGCGAGGCACACCAGGCATCAGAACAAGTCGAGGTTGCAGCCAGAAAGGAAAAAGAAACTACTTACTACTGTCCCTACGATATCAATGAACGAGATGGGGTCGAGAACACTGCCTTGCATGTTGCCATCCACAATCGGAAGCTAGAGCACGTTAAGCTCCTTCTGATGGCTGGTGCTTCTCCACATCGGAAGAGCGATGGGAGCTCGCCGCTCCATACCGCCATCAGCGTAGGTGGTGTGCCCGCCCATGCCGATTTCGCGCTGGAATGTGTCCAGGTGCTGATGGAGTATGAAGCCGACATCACTGTGAAGGATGAATCGCTCCACACACCCCTGTCGCTTGCGTGCATGATGAACCTTCCGCAAGTTGTGAGCTATGTTCTTTCAAGCGATGCTGGTAGATCTACGCTGAATTCAAGGTGTGACCGTCATGGTGGCAGGGCTCTTCACACTGCGGCAAAGTTCGACGTCCCCTTGTCTGCAAGTCCTTCGAAGGCAGACGAACACTTGCGTCCTACGGTTGGTCATCACCATCCAGACGGCACAATCGTCCACTCCGGCCATCACATGCCTAGTGTTCACTCAGGGAGCGACGCTGGGGGAGATGTGTCGTCAGGCGGTCAAAGTGGACCCCCGGCGCTAACGGGGGATTCAATGACTGCAGCGGTTACGCAGATACTCGTGGGGGCTCCGGGGATTGAGATTGACTCACCCAATGTGCTGGGACAGACTCCTTTACATGTGGCTTGTTCTCGAGGAAACTGGCCGGTCGTCCGCGTCTTGCTCCGAGCTGATGCGAACCCTCAGGTCAAGGATCGTCGAGGGGTGGCACCTGGGCAACTTGCTCACAAAAGAGGAATGCCGGTCCCCGCTGATCTTCTCAGCTTACTTGGTGCTTCTACTCCAAGTTTTCCCGCCAGAGACCTTATTTTGGACCCAGACGGTTCCACGCTGCTCATGTGCCACGAACTTTGTATGAGCCACCGCACCTGTCCGCCGATCCGGAGAGATTCGCCTGAAGCGCCTCCTGAGAACGTTGGCCGGCTGCATGTATTGATCAACGACGACGATGGAATTTTAAGAACTGGCGAATTCGGGAGACTCCTGTGGGAAGGGGAAGCGCGGCGAGCTGCAATGAGCGATATTCTGAAGGTGGGTATCATTCGCTGTCTCTTTGAGAATGGCATCGTGCGTTGTCTTACAGACAAAATCTCTTGTTTTACCCACTTGTACGTCAGGTTCATGAATACAATTATATCGAAAGTATCAGCCGCATGTGCTCAGCAATCCCGGACCACCCATCAGCAATCGCTCACTTGGACGCTGACACAGCAGTATCGCGCTGGTCCTTCGAGTCGGCCCTTAGAGCAGCAGGAAGCGTATGCGACTCCGTAGACAAAGTCATGATGTCTCCGGATATCCGGAATTCGTTCTGCGCTGTCCGGCCTCCAGGACATCACGCAGGTCCCCGTGGAATTGTGCGCTGTGCGAACGATCCAGAGGGTGGCTCCCATGGATTCTGCTTACTGAACAACGTTGCCATTGGTGCCGCGTACGCTCGCTGTATGTACCGAAATGAAGGCATTCGGAAGATCGCCATTGTCGATTTTGACGTCCATCACGGCAATGGTACGGAAGAAGTCATCCGGCAGTTGGTACCGACGGTTGAGAAAGCAGTGATTCGAACTCCTTTTGCGACGGGAGAGCTATCTTCTTCAAAGTATCGTCCATGGTTAGACGAAACAGATGTCAATGACGTCTTTTTTGCTAGTACGCATGGCTATGGCTCCAGAGGCATAGAGTACGGTGACGTGCAGCCTCAACAGAGCTGGTTCTATCCCGCGTCTGGAAGAACGCACACATCTGACGCCATCCTGAACCCGTCGCTGGTCGAAACGCCAAGTGTGCAAGACTTCATCTTGTCTCAATCGTGGACACGCATGGGTGAAGATTCCAAGGCCAACTGCTGCAAGATTATCAATTGTGGCCTGGGTTTGCCGCAACCAGATGCGATTCCTGGCATGCAACGACTTGAGCTGAGGGATACTTATCGTAAGAAAATTCTTCCGCACTTGCGTGAATTCGATCCAGACTTGATTTTCATTAGTGCTGGCTTTGATGGCCACAAACGAGATACAATGAACTTCGGCTATGTGGGCATGGTGGAAGAAGATTATGAGTGGGTCACAGAGCAGCTCGTAAAAATTGCCAACACATGTTGCGAAGGTCGCATCATTTCTGTTTTGGAAGGTGGCTACAAGATTCATGGCGGCATCGTCTCTCCTTTTGCCCGAAGTGCCGCAAGTCACGTTCGCGCGCTCGTGGACGGAGGGAGCAGTCGAGAACTGTATGACCCAGAGGATAGCGAATGGGAGAGTCAGTTCGAACGTCACGTGGTAGAAGATCGTGAGCGAAAGCGCCAGCAAAAGGCGGAGCGACTGCGTCTTGCGCGCCTCCGCTTGGCACGAGAGGCAGTTGAAGTGCCTAGCTCTGACAAGGCCGAAATGGACGCGTTATTGAAGGCCCCCTTGAATGAGAACGAGCATCTCGATGCGGCAGTGGCCGCAGTGGAAGAACCGTCTCGCAAACGAGGGAGACCGAACGTCGATTACAAGAAACTTCTCGAGGAAATGAAA
>OLMU01001539.1:0-15126 GCA_900291995.1 Licmophora abbreviata | reverse complement strand
AACTTGCGCGGGCGTCCTTTTTCTGTTTGTGCTTATTCTCGTTTCACCTTCCATACTTCACAGAGAGTCCGGAAGTCTCCTCATGCTGCGAATCCCCAGTTTGGAGAGCCTGAGTGCATGTCCTGTACCATGCGTAGTTGGAAGTCGGCAGATTTTGATCGATCCTCGAACGATGTAATGGCGAGCGGGCAAGAGGGACCCGAGTTAGTTCTACGTGTCTCATCTGCTTCTCCCAATAGCTGTTCTATGGATGGAACGATAAACTTTTCGGAACGCTTTGAGTCGTTTGGAACCACTGCTAGAAGCAATCAAAGGGTGTATGATATGACGGAAGCTCCCAAACCGCAACCCAAACCACTCTCCATACCGGTCCAACAAATTGTCGTGGTGGATACTCATCTCTCACAAAAGGCACCCAAATATGTCCTTTATATTACTACCATCTCCCATGGCTACTTTGAATTCTCATTTTCCCAGCAAAATGCTCACGATTGCCTGGTAGCGTTCCTCGCTGCCTCGCTCCCTTCCGAACGCATAGTGGTGCAAGAATCTGCCTGTGGGCCTATTGACACTGCCTTGTCGGAGGGGTGCAGTTTCGATCTTGATACGTTTCAAGCGGACCGTATACAGGAACGTGTGAAGTCTGAAACATTTTCGGAAAGGATGCAACGAAAGATGTCGCGTTTTGCCATGGTCTTTGAAGAAAGTGAGTTGTAGCGAACGTGTGGTCGTGCTCTAGAGAGACTTGCATTGTGCATGCTAACGAGTCACGTTGGTCACTTCTTTCTCGCTCTTAAGTGTCTTCTGCCATTTCCGAGTGTGCCTGCGGAGGAGGCGAAGACGAGAGCAACTTCGACAGCCCGCCTCCGGCTCGTCAGCTAGAGGAGCATCAGAGACGAGACTCGCCCCCACGTCAGTTCTTACCTACTGAGATGGAGTTTTCCCACAGCAACATGGACAGTTCGTCCGTCTCGTATATGTCGCACGTTTCGACGAAGCTTCCCTCGGCGACGCGCATGGAGGTGGAACCCGAACTTCAGTCTGCTATATGACATGCCTTACATTGTCGAGTTTTGTAGTTGAACGAATGTAATAGTATTTAGTATCTTCGCGCATCTAGTATGATGGTTATCTTCGAACGTTACACTGGAGTGCGCCTGAAGAGCGTCAAAGTAAACGCGTGGATGAGTACGAGACCGGAGATGACGATATCATTCATGGCACTTTCCCACACATTCGTCACTGTGAGCTCAGATTGCAGTTAAAAAAGCTTATAGTCTCCCATGATCAAGTCGAGAGAATGGCGCAATACGCCTAGTCATCCTAGCTCAGGACAATATAGAACGGTATAAAAATAAAATTCGTGCACTTGCGGCAGACACTCACCTTTCATAGGATACACGCCTCACGCTTCGTGACGGTGGTACTAGCTCCCTAGTTGTGCAAATAGAGCTGCATGGCCACCCAGTGCACCGTCAACACGACGGGCGCCGTAATTATCCACGACCACCAGTACAACAAAAACGACTCGGAGACTAGCGTCTGGTAGGCAAAGAACAAGGAAAGAAGCGCGCAAGCGAGTAGCAACAGTGCCTGGCCGCGCCGCTGCTGCTGTGCAGCGTGCAGCAGCAGCATATCTCCCTTTTCAAGTCTCCTTGGTGTTCCTCAAACATCGAACACTGCTCTATCTTTCTTTCATTGCTCTACAGCATAATTAAAGAAAGTCAGAGAGGGGGGAACGACGTGCACTCGACCATCATCACTGTCGCCATCACGGCGCGACGAGTGAGATATCGAGGTGGGATGAATGAATCGCGTCAAATCGCGATTGAGTGGATATGCGTTTAAGTGAAATGTGATGCGGACAGACGTCCGGTCGAATGAGTCGAGTCGATGCCAGCCCTCGGCACGAAACTCTCTCGTATGATAGCTGCGTCGTTCACAATGACGGCCACCTCGGACCACATAGAGAACGGCAAGTGGAGACAACACCGCGGCGATACCTCACACCAGACTCACATCTACTGCTACTGAGAGCAACAGACCAGTCCCTTCGTGCGTTGTACTCAGATTTCTTCTGCTCACCAATCCAGAATGTACGAATCCACTACGTCGTCTTTCTCACGTGGACGAACTTGCCCGTTCCTACTCTTGGTCTCCCTTGTCATCTTGCTTCTAATCTCCGTCAATACGATCCAGTCGGGTAAGAATCTTCACGCGTCCTTCCACAGCCTCGTGTCACTGCAATCATTTCCTCTAAAACACACGAACGATAGCATTCCATCACCACCGCTTCTTTCTGTCAAGACATCCCAAATGTACCCACCAGTCGACTGTCATGCTCTTCTGGACACGGACCACAACAACGACCTTCTCAATCACACTGGCACATCCATCAGCGACCCTAATCAGGGCGCCCTGCATGCTCGTTACACCATCACCGATCCACCCTTTTGGCAGGCGCTTCACATCCGAGACTACGATCCCACACGATGGAGCGTCATGGAATACGGCATCTACTACGAAATACAGCTCGGCAACGCCATGGTCAGTATCTTGCGGAATCAGAAGGGCGACGCACCACTCCACGTTGTAGACGTCGGTTCCAACATTGGCTGGTTTACCTTGCTCGCCGTTGCTGCCGCGCGGAAACTGCAGAGACCCATTGTTGTGGATGCCTTTGAACCGAATCCGCGGAATCATGTGCGACTGTGTGAGTCCTTGTTCTTGAACAAGTGGTTGGATCATGCGCAAGTCGCCGTCCAGATCTATCCTGTGGGCGTCACGACCCATCAGGACAGTGGCAAGGTTGCGAAAATGCCTGTGGATCAGTCGGGAACGGGCAGAATCAATGCGCTTCCTGTGGACAAGTCCGTGCCGGTGGTGGAGTTCCCCCTCGTGTCATTGGATGCAATGGCAGAGGAACTAGGGTGGCATGACGTGAACGACGATGACAAATACACCTCCTTTCTCAAAGTCGATGTCGAAGGCCTCGAGCTGGATGTGTTGGAGGGCGCCTCGGAGCTCCTGTCGTCGGGTCGCATTCGAAACATGTTTTGCGAGGGCAACCTGCGATCGAGCACGGAACGAAAGGACTTTCGTAGTCTTGTACAGCTCATGGTCGAGTCGGGACTCGAAGCGTACAAGGTGGGAGGATTCCGAGGACCAACCAATGCAGTAGTTTCGCCGTATTCCACGGAGAGTAGATATGCCGAGACGCTCCTGGAGGAGTGCAAGGGACTTGGCGAGACGAAACTTGTACAGTGCAACTTGTGGTGGCGCTTTCGCGAAAATCCGTCGTCCAGTGTGACGGCAACATAGACGGTGGGTACGATGATCATGCTACGCTACCCTACGATTCAATAGTTGATAATACCCCATAGATTTATACTGTACAGTACGGTTCTGTCTATACGACTGTCTAATCAGCCACGGTTTGCTTGCTTGCACAAACTACTCCCATCCCCATCCATTGCTCAGGCATATCTAGACCCCTGACATGTCAATGGGTTCTTCTTCGTCATCGGGAGCGTAATCTTCGTCTCCCCTGTACGTCGCGTGTGATACCCTCTGGTCGTCCCGTGATGGAGGATGGGTCGTGTCCCGTTCTTGAAAGACGCTGTACTCGTCTTGGTAGTCGTACTCGTCGTCGTCGCTGTACATGTCGTCGTCGTCGTTGTTGTCGTCTTGATGATCGCGCGATGGCAGGAATGGCACCGCCACGTGCTCTCCGTTGCCCCAGAGTTTCATTTCATTCCGTGACAGACTAAGGGTAGCACTTGTACTCCGTAAAAAGTCGAGTCCGAGCAAGAGTTCGACTCCTGTCTGCATGTGCTCCAGCACCAGGATGGCAGGAGCCTTCCACACACGACCATGGATGGAGAGGTGGAGTGTATTCGCCGGAATGCGACCCAGCACGCGACAGTTGCCGACTCCTGCGGCGTGTCCCCCGTACCGTCGATCCATCAAGTGCAAGAGACCAGCCTTTTGGGCGGCATCGTGGCTCAGCACCGTGACTTGGGCTCCAGTATCGACAATGGTGAGGAGCCGTGTGGTGGAAGAAGGGGTGGAGATGGGATCGTAGATCGCAGAAGAGTGATAAGGCTCATCATTAGGCTGCATACTCAGTGCACAAGGAATCTGGAGGAGGGAATGCACATGCGAGTTCGGAGGCGAGATCACTGTGGCTGCTTCCTCGTCGTTTGGATGACGATCGGTGTTGGACCTGCTCAGATGGTCGTACTCGTTGGACGTTGCGCTAGAACAGTTTTCATCAAACTCATCGAGAATTGAAGCGAACGGGTCGCTCTCTTGAGCCCCAAAGGTGTCGTCTTCTTGAAGTACGTTGACTGCGCTGCTCTTCTTTGACTTCTTGGAAGTACCTTCTTGTCTATCAGCTTCGTCGTCGTGGGCGCGTCTGTCGCGTTGCACCATCGACCAGAGGGCAAAGGCACGAGATTTTCGTTGTGCGGAAGGAGATGAAGTTTGAATGTGCTTACGGTTCTGTCTACTACTGCCTGATTGATGATGATGTGCGCGGGCGGGTGATGGCCGCGCCAAAGTGCTTGGCGGCGACATGACGAGGCAGATCGAAGCAGCGGCTACGACAAGCACGTACGGAGAACGAAGCATCATCATGTTGCTTGTCACTGGGATGTGTTCGTTGAGGAGGAGCAAGGCAAGAGATGGGATTTCTCTTCGTTGTCTTCTGCGATGATGGCGTTCAGAAAAAAGTCGTTCCTCGTGCGTCGAGTGATGGCTCGCAAGGGCGCGGGGCAAGCAACGACTCGAAAAGTGTCGTTAGATCCATCTCGAAGCATGCGAATGTCTCCGGGATCGGGAAGATCAATTTGAATTTGTTATCATTCAACGTTTCTTTACGCTTGAAGGTTTGAATACATTCTCTATAAGTAAATCCCTAAGGGTACGTTTTTTCAATCTTCGTAGAAAATGTACCATGCTTCCTGTAGAACGTCTGGCGCGCTCCCAACAAAAACCGAGTCTCCGCCAATGCGAACACCAAACTGTATTCGAGTCGAATGGTTCGATTTGAGTCGAACGATTCACGAAAGACCGGCGAAATCGGCCGAACTCTCAAGTCAAACATATTTTGCGGTTGTGAAGATGACAAGGGCGTGACCGCCATAGGGTCCGAAGACTCCTCCATCTCTCTCCTAGGAATATTTCCCACCATGGCAGACCCACAGCAAGATCGACATCAGAACCCTATTGAACTTCATCCTCATCATCACGATGGTGACGTCTTGGGCGGAATCTCGACTCGAAAACTCCTCGTCGTGGCTGTCCTCGGGGGCGTCGCCTTGCTGCTGGGAGCCAGCGTCGTGACTATGCAACTGATCTTTGTACACCGCCAACGTCAGATACGACTCTTACGAAAACAGAATATTCAAAAAGCTACTGCAAATACGAATATTCCAGTATCCGTCGCGCAAATAGCAGTGACTGGTGGCGCGAGCCATTCCGAACCACCCACGGTGGATCTCCTTACGGCGTCCAACAGTCGCTCGGTACAGCCCATGCGGGAAACCAGAGAGGAAGATTTGTTTCTGTGGAAACGCTCGTCGCAGCCATATACTACGGGTGCTCGTAAGGCTGCGCAGCACTACTGGAATCAAGTCTTGCCATTCTTTCAACAGTGGGATGCCACCGTGAATGACCGGGACGAGACACAAAGTGACCAGTCATCGTCCTCTGCTTCTGCGTCCCTAGGCAATCTCGATCCCGAACGATTATCTCATTTGTGGATCTCGTTTGAAGAAGCAGTCCACTTGGGACACGCCGATGCTCAGTTTGCTTTTGCCAACTATGCCGCCTCGGGCATTCCTCCCTTTTTGTCCCCCGCAACACCTGAATTCTCCGTCTCGAATCGCATCTTGGACACGTCCAACTCGGAGCAACTCACTTCTTCTTTACTGTTCTATCATATGGCTGCTATGGATGGTCATGTGGAAGCGGCGTTGGCCATGGGATATCGACAATGGGTCGATACGAAACATAATTGGGCTTCCTTGCATCCGGACGAGTGCCAACGAGCTTTGCCGTACTACGAAGCGGCCGCCCATGGCATTATCGACCGATTGGAAGCGGACAAACACTCGCGCGCCTATAAGTTACCACCCATGGATGGACATGTATTGAGCGAGCTGCATTCACAGGGGACTCATTTGAAAACAGGAAATACCTACTACAATGCTCCTGACGAACCGGCAGAAGCATTGCAGTATTTTCACATGCGTGCTACTCAACAAGATGATGTGGGTGCGGCGTATACACTGGGCCAATATTATTACCATGGCATACGTGGTGTCCAGCAAAATATGACAAAGGCGCTTTTTTACTATGACCTGGCATCGACATTGCATCATTGGGAAAGTGCAGGGCTTGCTGGGATGTTTCATATCTGGGGCTTGGGGATGGAGTGGTACGAACGCAATCTGTACAAAGCGCATAAGTACTTTTTGAAGGGCGCGCCGTTTGGTGTGGAAGAGTGTCGCAAGCGCCACTGGAGACGCAAGGCACAACCGGAAAAGAATCAGTGTGATGCACGTGCCTTGACTGGACTAGGACTGCTGCATGTGCTGGGTGTGCCGATGGTGGTACCGATCGATCTGGAAAAGGCCAATGCTTACTTTCAGCTAGCACAGGAAATGGGCAGCGCCGAAGCACGCTACCATATGGCCATGATGCGTCTAGGATGGAAGACGTACTGGGTCGAGTTGCACCAACTGAGAGATCAACCGGATCAAGACTTGCCGACATTTATGAGAGATCGTGGGTTGTCCTTGGAGACGGCGGGACCTACCAAGGCGGACTACATCATGGCGATCCAAGATTTGGTGGCAGCCAGTCAGAAAGGGCACCTTCAAGCAAAACACAGACTAGGGATGATGTATGCAGATGGAGTCAATGTGACGTTGTCGGACGGAAGAAGTCTAGTGGCAATCAAGAAGGAATGCCCGAAAGCCTTGAAACACTTTCACTGGTTGGCGGAGCACGCATCTCCCTATCTGTCACAGCGACTGCGGCGTGGTTACGAGCAGCACCAGTCGGGAGATTACGAAGCGAGCTTGCGGAATTACATGACAGCAGCCGAAACGGGAAATCTGTTGGCGCAAATCAACGCGGCCTTTTTGCTCGAGCAGGGTGTATGCCTGGGGATGAAAGCCTCCAGCTGTGCCTCAGCGAGCATGCGACTGTGGAAGGGCGCTTGTACAAGCGCCATTGAGAACAATCCCGAAGCCTGTCTGCATGTTGGTGACATCTTCTACTATGGACGACTGCGTTCGTGGGCGGGTGACTTTACACGCGGCCCTGGTCCTTTCGGGTGGTTGCCGTTCGTCTTGTATCCTGAAAAGAGTGTTTGGCCGTACCTACAAGCTTGGTACCGTCGCTTCAAACAGTGGACTAGGGAAGAGGAAACGCCAAACGAGGAAACGTGCGACGCTGGACCTGATGGCACTTGTTTGGTCACAGCAGACTACGATACCGCGACGGCTGTGAGTCCGTCTGTGCGTGAGAGTGACTTGGCCATGGCTGCCAGATACTACGATATGGCAGCTCGTCGACACAAGAACCCGAGGGGTAACTTCAATCTTGGGTTCATGCACGAGTGGGGCCTAGGGTTGAAACAAGACTTTCCACTGGCTAAGCGCCACTATGATCTTGCGGCCTCCGTTAAGCCTGGTGAAGCTGATGTTGCCGTACAGATTGCCCTCGTGGCCATGAAAGTGCATGAGCGGATTATCAAACATTCGGTCGTCTGGAGAGAAATCTGGGGCGATTCTAACCGACAGGAGACTACAGCGGCACCGGCCACCACAGAGTTCGTACCCAAAGCCGGCACACCTGAAGTGGGGCATCCGGTTCCGAGTCCACAAGGAGGCTCGAGCTCGGGGCGTTCCCGTACAAGGCTGCATATTATAATGAAGCACGTGCTCAGCTGGGAGACGCTCCTTATTGTGATTCTTACTTGGATACTGACGAAGCTGTTTCAGTATCGACTCACGCGAAGATAACATGAAGCTAATTAGCGGTGTAAAATACATGCGTTTATGTGGCCGAACCTCCTGGTTTGTAGGCTTCCCATGCTGTCATATGATGCATTGTACCAGGTACAGCCGCGTCACAGAAAGCCTGCGGCTACTGCAAGAGCAGAAAACATAAAATACATGCTGGTCCTCGTCTCGTGTTCCAGAAGCTCGGGATTGGCTTCATACATGGGTAGTTTGTCCTTGTCGATCATGCCGCCGGCTTGCATTTCACGAACTGCCCTCTCCTTGTCCGTAAACAGGATTTCGATCATTTTCAGTTCATTCACCACTCCCTTCATACTCTTCAGTAACACCTGCGCATCAGTCGTCTCCAGAAGTTCCTCAATGGTTTCTTGCTTTTCAGCTTTTAGCTTCAATACCATCTGCAATGTCTCCGGGTCGCGTGAGGCCTGTTCCAAAATGGAGGCCATGTCGACGGCGTCTTGCTCGCTAAGAATTTGATTGTTTGGGTCTGTGTTTGCCATTTGCAACAGCGAATCTACCAGCTGGTTGGTGGGTGAGGCTGATTCTCCTGTCGCGGCGTCTATTTGCATTTCCATGAGTAGCTTCTGCACCCTGCCGTCGGGATCGACGAGCGGTTTCCTGTTCTGGGCGATTCCGAACTGCGACCGAGCTGGCGGCGAGGAGAAAAGGAGAAAGAAGGCAAGGAGGTGAAGCCGCCTGGGAGCCATGATTTTAGGTCGATACTGGGCGCAGCGAGAGTCCGTCTACGGTATGGCTTTCAGTAGAGGCCTGATGGTACCGTATGCTGTTGCTGGTGAGACACAGAGGAACGTGAGACTGTCTTGTCACGTGTCAAATCAACAATCAACACATTCATCATCAACGATCAACGGTCGTCATAGCAATCCTATCAAATCGACTGACTCGCGCTTTTTTTCTCCGTTCATCGCGCGGCGAACGTTCGCATGATGACTCGTGACTCGACTCACTCGACGCAGTGTTATTATGTTCTGTCCGGTGTCTGTCCGTTTCAAGCCTGAAAGCGCCACCCTTTAGTCCTGGGAAATTGAAAGAATAGTGTTTGATCTTGGAACGTTGGAACGTGATATGGTAGTCTACCGCCGCTGGTACCCGCATTGTCAAAGCCAACAGATCACGTTGTAATCGAACAAGCTACACAAAAGACGCGTCAAGCATGGGCAAGGGCAGTTCCAAGTTCAATGACAAGTATTGGTATCTGCCTCGACCAGACTGCTGGGGGCAATTGGAAGTACGAATACAAAACTTTGAACAAGATGGTCAAGAACAATTCGCGTTTTGGCGCAACGACCTCAGTTTCTGGGCAGAAGCCAGTGCTCATCACAGCCTCCCTCGATTGATGGGTGCTCTCACCAAGACCAAGCTGGTAGATGAGGGATCGGGAGCGCGCCGCCAGTTGCGCGCCGAGGTTGGCTCCTTATCTCACTTGACGGATCTGTACGGATACTGTCCTGTGACCAAGATGCCAGCGTACCGGTCTCTGCGACCAGCAAACCCATTATCAGCTTCTCAAGACCACCTCTTGCGTCCACGTTTTACTACTTGGATCTGCAGTCCATTGGGATGAAAGACGGTCGAATGGAAATTCAAGGGGTTGCGCCGCGAAATGAAGGTGAAAAGAAAACGTTGATGAAAGATCTTCCCACCTGGAAACTGCATGGGCACACGGCATATAATGGATACGCTGTGTATGAGTTCTTACAGGGGTATGCGTCACGCGACCAGGAAATGGGAAACCGTGAGACCTTGCAGGTTTTCCGCAAGGAACCAAAATGGATTGTTGTGTGCATGTACTTTTACCCCAAAACTCTCGTCTATCATCTTATTCCATGGTTGCACAGCTACCGTATCCATTCAACTTGAGGGCGTACCGGTAGGTTCTACCGTGGTGTTGTTGTTGGTGTTGTTGTTGGTGGTGTTGTTGGTGGTGTTTTATTGCTAAGGAGGAGTGGTTCTCGTCCCACTCAAAGGCGATAACTGAATAAACCAGGGAACGCTTGGCTCGCAGCCCACATGCCTTAGCCCCGGTTTACTCTGTAGCCGCGTCATGTGTTGCGAAGACTGGGACTCGATAAAAGTAATATTCAACAATTACCTGGAACTGGTAGCCCCTTCATCAGAACCATCATAAACCGCGAGGCCGGAGAGACGAACCCTCGACCGCGCGGGCGCGCCTCGCGGCCCACCTCAACACCGCACGTCGCATGTCGACATGATGGACACACAACACCACACACTGCCAGCACCTCGACACTTCCTTTGACAACCACCATGACCGGCCACTTTATCGCCCACGCACCTCTAGCTATCGTTGGACTTTTGCACATGGCTGAATTCCGTTCGTGGCAAGACACGCATGCCGAATAAGCTCGGTCACGCGCTAATCAACAATCATGTCGAAGAAAACTTTTGATGTCTCGTTCCCGCCATCACTTAGAGGCTTGGTGCTTAGCACATGGGACTCTCCCCTACACTGATGCTAGATTCTACGATGGGTTCGTGTTGTGACTGAGCCGGGAGCCGAAATTTAAAACTGGTGGAGACTGAAAGGCATGCATGGAGTCGTTCAGCACACAAAGACACAAAACCAAAGCTCACATTTTCGAGCTCAAGTTCAGCGTCAGTGCCCTTCCCTACTCCCCAAGATGAACAAGTTTACGAGTTGTGCAGTAGCTCTTCTCCTAGTCCATGAGACTCTCGCTTTTCGAAACCCTCTCGTCATGGGTCGAGATTTGATCCGAAAGCACCATCATGAGCAAGAGATGGAGGTGGAAGAAGAGCTTGTGGAGGACTTTGATCACTTTCGAGCGTAAGTCTAGAGTGCTGTTGCTCTAACGTTAACCTTTATCAGCTGTGATTGACCATATGCTTTTTTCTTCCTCATTTCACGCTCTTTGACTTTTCGAACGATATGTCGACGTCAATGTCCTACGCATACAACCCTCGCCCGCGCCCCAGCCCGACGCCGAGCCCGACGCCGAGCCCTACCGTCCCACCCACTCTAGCACCTACCATGACTGCTGCGCCAACCACTGCGGCACCAACGATTACTCCTTCCAGTGCTCCAACCACAACATTGGTGCCTGCCTCGACTGCTCCGCCTACATCATCTCCTACAGACAGCGGCTTGCTGGTCCCCGACACGCTCTTTGGTTGTTCTGACCAGGGTGCCATATTTGCTCCCCCGTCCAACGTAACTACTCCTCTCTCGCTTGCTGTTGCCTATGCTGCTGAGACAACTTCTAATTCGACCGAGGATTTTGTTGGCGCATTGGAGTCTAACCTTTTGAACATGGCTGCGCTGGCAGCACTGGAGTGCCCTGGCTTGGGTCGTCGTGCCCTTGTCGAAGTGGAAGTCGAGCACCGACACTTGGCGACCGACACGGATGTGCTGGGTATGTGGGACTATTGAATTGTCAGTTGTTCAGCTCTAAAACTCGCTAACTTCCTTGATCGCATCTCTATTGTTCTCTTTGCAGGTTTCTGCAACGTGACGTCTGCCAACGCCACGGACTGCTTCTTGCTGGAAACGCAGCTGGCCTTTATCATCAACAAGGAGGTCGACCCCGACTACGCTGCCTTCCTGGTCTATTCGGCTCTTCAAATGGCCATGGCAAACTACACTGCTGGGGAGATTGCGGCGGTTGAAAAGCTCACTTACATTGCTCCCTTGCCTCGCGATCCATCCTCTGCCGAAGTGGCGGTTGATCCTGCTCCCAAGGCATCCAAGCCCTGGACTCCCTGGACGATTGGTGCTACGGTCGCCATGTCGACGGGCGGCTTGATGGCATTGATGGTTTGGTTCCATAACCGTCGTACTCGTCACAAGCGACATGTCGAGTTGGTGGAGGAAAACAATTCTCTGTCGCCTGTATCGCTCTTTTCGGCCGAGCGCGACTGTGAAACGCAAGCTTAGAAGAAGAAGAAGAAACGTGGGATGAAAGGAATGGAGGCGTCTGAGATGGTATGTGTCTCGGGAGCCTCTTCGCATCTTGACATTTGCTCTAGGGCATGTCGTTCAGCACACTGTCACACTGTAGAGATGAATGTGTCTTGTCATCTTAAACTAAACAAGTATTTGAAAGAAGTCTTCCCACGAACGGATTTTCTTTGACTTCGTTGAGCCTCTCACCTCTCACACAACACAGGAACAATTCGAAAAACGCGAGCTACGAGCTACGATGTGACTGCCGCGCGATATCGGCCGAGGTCCCTCTCGTCGCCTCTCGGCCGCGACATCCATCATCAGCCATCAGCGCCGCCGCGTTGTAGACTATCATACTGCCAAGCCCAAAAGGAAGTCCGGCGCTACTTTCAATTCTGGATAGAATGTCTGAGATAGAGAGACGGTAGCGAGAGGATGAAGCGTGGTCGGCCCGAGAGTTCAAGACGGAGAATCAGGCGCGCTGTCGATCGACCGTTGGTACTCTGTGGGATACTACCAGTCCTTCTGTGGATGTCCATTCGATGCGAGGGATTCTCTTCCTCGAGAATGATAGATCGGATTTGTATACGAGGATCTCACATAACTACTGATACAGCAGTCTGCGTGGCATATGCCGTCCCTGCGGCGAGGAAAGAGAGTGAATCTGCGTCGAAAGCAGCCTCCACCCGTCCAACATCTCGACGGCAGCGGCAGCGCCGGTACAAGAAGAAACCCAGCGGGAATCCAAACACGTCCTCAAGTCGATGCCGACAAGCAGAGAGGGTTGAAGAGTTGCTCCTCAGAGCGCTGGAAGTCATACAGAGCGCGTCACAGAACCCTCCTGTGTCTTCTCAAGTGACTCGACCTTCCGTCCCAGATTTCCCCTCAGTGCGAGACTGCAACGCAGCTCTGGCCACCTTTGCCGATGGGGGTGACTTCTTACGTGCTCTCCGTCTCTATGTTAAGATGCGAAAAGTGGCCTCCCTAGCCCACTCAATGCGAAGTCACAGTATCATGGCCTGGACTGTTCCCGCGCCGACACTTGTCACGTACTCGACCCTCATGTCCCGGGCAGTGCAGGTGGGCAAGGCCCCTGTAGCTTTACGACTTTGGAATCTCATGAAACTGCAAGCTGAATTTTTTGCGTCTCCCAAACGGCAGGTTGACTCCATGTTTGTCTTGTTGCCCGATGTCAAAGCTGCAAATATTCTGATGAATGTCTATGCAAAGATGGCAGACGTACAAAACGCGCAAGACTTGATGCGGCAGATGCGTGACGGAAACGGCAAGGATGTACCCCGACTCAAACCGAATCTTGTTACCTACAACACTCTTATGAATGCCTGCTACAAGGCAGGCGACCTCGATGCTGCATTGGAGGCCAAGCAGCTGTTGGAAGACTCTGGCGTAAGGCCCGATGCTCGCACGTACACCAGTCTCATTGCAACAGTCGCTCGCAAGGCCTCTACCGCGAGCGGCGCCAACGACCCATCGCTTGCGTTTGCCTTGCTGCGCGAAATGAAGACAAAGCACAATATTCGTCCAAACGGTATGACCTATAGTGCACTCATCGATGTCTGTGGGCGCTGCGGTCGAGCCGATTTGGCACTGCAGGGTCTTCGTACCATGTTGAGACAGAAAGTCGTGGAGCAGGAACGACGAGCCAAAATGAAGACCTATGGCAGCAGCAAAAGTGGCAATGCTACAAATACAGATCTGACCTCGTACTCCTTTCCGAATGAGGTTGGAGCCTGGACAGCAGCCATTGATGCTGCTGGAAAGGCGGGACGGATTGAAACGGCTCTGCGCTTATTCTCGTCCATGTCGACCAAGTTTGGAGTGCAGCCCAATACAATCACCTGTGGTTGCTTGACGGATTGTCTCCTGCGACATGGATACATGGCGGAAGCGCTTGACGTGCTGCGATACATGGAACGCGAAGGCTTGTCGCCCAGCGAAGTCATGTACACGAGTCTTATGACGAGTGCTGAGCGACTGGTACACGTAGAAAACAAACGAACCGTCAGAAGCAGCAACAGCAACGATGACGATATATTGAGATCTAGTGGAACCCGAGCGATAGAAGTATATACAGAGCTCATGCGCAGCTTAATGCAAGACACGAATCATTGGAAGCGGAATTTACAAACGCGAGCACAGAACTTTTCAAGTCGACAAGAACTGACCCTTACGAAGGTGTTTCTAGTCTTTCAAGAAATGAAAGCAGTCGAAGCGGAACCAGATCTGGCGTGCTACAACGCACTCCTTCGAGCTTGCGCAAAAGTCGGAGACCGGAGCCGTGCTCTGGAAGTTATGTCATGGATTCGGGTGGCAGGCCTTACACCCAACGATAGATCATGGCGCGAACTGATTCGGGCAGCGCGAGATAGAAGCGAGTTGGCAGAGGCGACATGGAACATGGCGCTGACCTGTCGTGGCGACGAAGATCGGTCCGTGGTATGGCGTCCTCATGTGGCTACACTGGGAGCCTTGGCTTCATCGTATCTGCGACATGCGCGAGTAAGCGACGTGGAGAAGCAGCGAGAGCTCTATCGGAAGGTCATTGGACTGTACTATGACGTTGTGAGAAAGGAGGAACAACGAGGTCTCCATTGGATCGATATACGGCAGCTGAAGGAGAATCCAAGAGTCATGCTGCTCTTTCTACAGGCCGCAGTGGCGTTGCGTCACGACATAGAAAATCAGGTAGAACTGCGCGAACTGGCAGAATCGATAGTGGAGCTGGATTGTATTCGGGATCCATCTGGAACGCAAGACAACCGACTTGGTTTCATAGCACTGCAGGCTGCCAAAAGTTGGCTGGCCGAGGATGCAGACACGATTAGCAAGGCGTGATACACGGTCTCCTTAAATCCTCTACCAAAAACCAAGTGTATCCCCCTCATCTCCATTCGTGTAATATTATGCTCCCACACATCATTCATAAATTGCATGCTGTATGATACCTATGCCTCCAATGAGCAACACCCCAGATGTCAGCCACTTCACGATCGCTGGGTCACGCTAAAATTACTCGTTGCCATAGAGCCGCAACTTTTGAACACACAAAGCTTTCTTCTCTCTTTCTCTCTTCCACTTTGAAGGTAAAATGTTACCCTCTAAGGGTGCCCGTTCAGAATAAAAAAG
>OLMU01001524.1:0-12029 GCA_900291995.1 Licmophora abbreviata | reverse complement strand
TGTCGGGGGATGGCTGCTGTGGCTCGTCGCTGCTGGCGATTCGGGCGTAGGGAGGGAGCTCGGTATTCATCAGACACCACAGAGCTTCAGGTGTGCGCCATGGAAGGAAGCGAACAGACCAAAGACGACCACGATGAGGGCACGAGGATGTCTTTCGGCTGTGGCCATGGTCGCGCTGCCCCTTGTCGTTGCTTGGGGGATGTTTCGATTTACGTAGTCTATTCGACGTTTTTATCTCACATCAAACCTCGCAGGGGGCGATGATCCATGAAGAATCCCCACAGACAAGTAGATGTAGTGTAACAATAATAGTAACAGTAGGAGGATCTGACTGCCGATTTCATTGACATCAACCGCATCCTCAACGACGTTTACGTGTCTGTGGTAAGAAGATTCATTCGACGTCCAAGAGGACTGCCTTCCGCCAGATAGTCGGCGTATGTGACGCCTGACCACTCTTTTACGCGCTACTAGTATAGGACTACCGGTACGCTTTTGCGCCGTGGTGCGTTTGATTGACATGCTAAGTTCACTAGGTAATGTAAACTATGATTTTACACAAAGCTGTCGTGTTCTTGGTGCTAGCGATGCAGAGGGGACATAAGAGATAACACACAGTACTCCAACTACGTCGGAGGGGCCAAGGTTGTGAGGAAAGGATCGATCCAACGTTCGACACTGTTGAAGACCTGCTGGAAGCCCAAGCCGGCATCCGTCAAGTTCGACAAAAACTGTTCGTATGAGGCCCGGACCGTGCTCAACCTCATACTACCCGACGTGTCGATGAAAAGACCAACAAAGCCGACCGAAGAAGGCGACAACGCCCCAAGGTTACAGATATCGAACCAGTTCGACGCAAAATTAACATTGCCGTTGTCGCGGTTGACATTAGACGCAAGCGTGCGGTCCACGCCGTCCGGATTGTTGAGCGTATCAAGATCAAAACCAGCAGGGCTGCCCCGAGGAAAGACATAATAAGACAACGCGACAGCATGGTGTGAGTGTATCCATTCATGCGGACATACACTGTCCTATCGATGGATGTACTTACAGTGTCTGGATAAAGCTATTTGGGACTAGCAGGCAAAAGGGACGTTGAGGGTATCGAGCCCGGAAGCTGGCCCACTCACTGGTATAGTTGCGATTATTCCACTCATCAATGACGGCCACACAAGGGACAATATTTTGAATGTTCTGACAGAGACCCGTAAAGGAGTCGCAGGCTTCATCGGTGCCACAGACGACGGGCTCTGTGATGCAAGTGTCCGTGCCTGTATCACACCTGTTCATTGTACAGAGATCACCGTCGTCACATGAACCACCGCAGGGAGGGGTGACGGGAATTGGCTGAGGCGTAGGCCTCAAGGTGGGCTGCGGCGTGGGAGCCACAGCGCTTGGAGCTACAGTAGGCGGGAGCTCAGCCGTTGGGACCACCTCAGTCTCTAGCACCGTATCCGCACCGTCAATGTCTAGTGCTTCCACGCTTTCTGCGTACAGGGCAGTGAACTCGCTCGCCGTAGGAGCCCTCCGCGCGGCTGGATCATTGGCAACTGCGGGATCACACACGCATACGAACGCTTCGGGAATCGACTGGAGAGAACGATGCGGGGAAGAATCAGGGTCAACAGACCGAGTACCTAGGCGCCGAACCGCGTCATCAAACACACGACTTCGCCTCCTCCTCCTACAACCACGACAGCGGCCTCGAAGACGAAAGCGACGCCTGAAGCGCCTCTGCAGGTTCCGGCTTTGTCGCAGACCCCTTCCGCCACCATCGTCATCATTGTCGATGACGTCCGCAGCCACCAATCGACGGAAGAAGGGGTCGCACAAATTCACAGCCAAAAAGTTATAATCTTGAACGATCTGACTTCCCAAAATGTCAATGTCGCTGGGACCAAGAAGGTCCGGGTCACCGAAGAAGTCAATGTCTACGAAGTCTTCGAATTCAGATTCCTCACCACTGCACTCGATTGCAGTCAGGGGTATGATGCCTTCGAAGCCCTGGACGTTGCCGATCACATTTCCGTCGTAGAGGTCTTGAATGTCGGCGTTGTAGGCCTGCGCGAACTGGTTGATGGTCGGAGCCTTGCACGCACCGCAACTAGTTCCGGTAAGATCGCGACGCTTGGCTCCGTCCAAGGGAACTTCAGAGACCGCATCCTTCGCAGGATCTCTGATCGATGATCCATGTTCTTCTCCTTCTTTGAGAGCCCTGAAGCTTCCACCATCCTCGCGAAAGAGCATGTTGTTTGTGGGACAACCCTTTCCGGTGCACTTGGCCTGGACTCGCGCCGGATAGGTGAACGTCGGCATACTTCCACCACCCCCACCACCATCACCACTATCAGTGAGAGCGCGACGTTCTTGAAAAGTTTCAGTATCATCATGTCCACTCAAAAAGATGAGTTGCTCAATGGTAAAGGAGGCCCCAAGAGGATCACAGAGCACACTTGTTAGATTCTCGAAGGTTTCAGTGAACTGACGTTCGAGGACATTGACTTCGGCCGGAATGACGAGTCCTTGAAAGCCCGCAAAGTCGAGCAAAAGAGACGACTCAATGACGATAGGCGCCATATACTCATCGCCGTCGCACTTGTTGTCTTTCGGGGGCGTTGCGTCAATGCTGGGCTCGACGACGCCGGACGCATCCAAGGAGGGACCAGCCCTCAACTTGAGTTCCACCGACGAGACGAAGCTTACATCTTTGTGTGGACCAAGAAGCAAAAGGCCCAAGAGAGCGAGGGAGTAGGTCTTGTGGAAGATCATCCTCACTTCAATGATGGTTGCAATGGTGGCAACTGGAATCTGTTAACAGCGAAGACACGATAGAAGGAAGAACAGGAAGCGAAAACGCAGCTTTCTCAAAATTGTGAGCGGTTTGTTCTTATAAAGAGGTGCAACATCTATTGAGCACCTCAATCCATTCAATGTTTCTTTTGATGACCAGTGTTCCACGAATCCTCAATGCTCACGGCGCACCTCCCAAAAATGCATTCTCAACGGACGGTATGGATTTGAATGAAGACGAGGCATCTCCGAAATATTGATTCTCAACGGACGCTCCGCGACTCTGAAGTCGAGAGAGTGCACTGAAGACAGACTTCGTAAGTATCCTTGTATAGTGTCTTCATGCCCAAGGCCGAGATTGCAAGTTGTCCGAACAGGAAACAAGACTCTGTGTCCCAAATGTGACGCTCTTGTAGAAGTACAGTGAAGTCCGCGCGGCGTCTGTTGTCACTCGCTCGTTGTCACTCTCATACATACACACATCATCACGGTGCCACTACAGTAACAGATTATGGTAGTAGCAATGTTCGCATGATGCAAAACCCTCATCTGTCTCAGGATGGCGCTCGGACAGCTTGTTGATGTTCGCTCGAAACTACTAGACGCTGACTAGTCTCGTGCGCCGTCAGAAGTAAGTGTTCGACTTGAATAAGTCAAATCGATTCGAAACATTCAGCGATCCTTTTTCTTCTCTCCACGACACTTTTTCTTCTCTCTCTGTAGAACAAAGCTTGTCGTGATTATAACGAAGACGTCGAAGACTGAGGAGATTGATTCTCAGGAGATTGATTCTCAGTCATCATCATGCTCTGGAGAGGAGCGAGGATGGTTTGCTTTGTCGACGCCATGTTTGAGTATTCTATCAGGTCGAAGAAGTCAAAAAGCGCGCCAACACAAGACCTCGTCACGCGCCTGACATCACATGAGAACCCCATTCCAAATTTTTCTCACCTATCTATGTATTTGTATAATGAGCATTCCTATTCGGCGAACATGGCGCTTTAATAAATACTTAAAACATTAATAATATTGAATGATTAGACCAAGACATAAAAGGTATACATGGAAATATACTGTCTAATGTAGCTTTGCTCCGGACCATCCGTGCCGGTACGCGACCGCCCGACTGGAACGCATAACATTCACACGGCGTGGTGGCGATTGGAGTATCTCTTGTTACAACGCTTTTCTTCCAGAGAGATAGAGAGAGACTGTATGTGTGACACACAGAGAGATAGAGAGAAACTGGGGAAGAACAGCTCTCAGTAGACTAAACACAGAGACAACGGGGGTAGTGTGGAAAGAGAAAGTCAACAGACACAGCCTTGTCAGCGGCCTCGCAAATATATAAATTTGACTCCAAATTGAGAATTGAAACAAGCATGTTGGCTCCTCTCTCGGCTTCTACCACGACCAGTCGACCTCTTTCGTTGGCAGTGGCCAGCATGATGGAAGGCGGCTTGCCCAGAACTAGTAGTGCTTACACGGATAGCAGCAGCGACAGCGACGTCTCTGCAGCCGAGGAGGAAACTTCTGCTGGTGTAACTCTGTCACAGAATCATCGCCAGCAGCAAAACCAGCAGCATATCATCACCGGGAGTACTACCATGACTACGACTGCTTCTTCTTCTCCTTCTACTTCTACTGTATTGGAATCCAAATTGATCGCCTCAATCAACAACAGCAACAATTCTCATCTTCAAAATCAACAGCGACACTCCGCAGCAGCAACCATACAATCCTACGAAACGGCACTGGCACAAAATTCAAACGCCTGCGACGCTCTCAAGGCTGCCTCCATCCTACACAAGATGGGTGTCTTGCACCAGCAATGTGGGGACTACCAAGATGCCCTCTACTGCTTGACACGAGCCTGTGACAAGTATCGAGACTACTTGAATACAACAAGTACTACTAGTACTAGTACTGCAGAGCCTGATTTGGTCGTGATTCCAGACTACGTCGAGACACTGCAACTGGCCGCCTTGATTCATCATGATCACTTGCACGATTCATTGTCGGCCTTGGAATGCCACGAACAAGCCGTGGGAATACTGTTATTGTTACAACAAGAAGAGGAGTCTACTGCTGCGACAACAACTGCCGACTCTATATATTCACCATCACTGCCCTTCCAGACATCATTGTCATCTGAACAGAACATGTTGCTCTTTAGTTTTTCCCTCAGGAGTTTGGTCCACTTGCATGTGGAGAGAGGAGAAGAAGAGCAGGCGATATCAGCATTGTTGGCTCTTATGAATACGCTGAGGAGAGTCTTTTTAGTAGAGAGGGAAGAGCAGAATGACGACGGCATGACGACACTACGGGCGCGACTGGCGGATGCGTGTTTGACTTACAGTACGCTACAGATGGATCGATCAAATACTTCAACAAGTACAGTACCACCATCTGCAACCAACCATGAGCATGATACAGTACAAGCAGAGGTCCCTTCCTCCGCAGCAGATATACAACAATCACTTCAAGAGGCTCTTGAATTACGGTTGCAACTCCATCCCCACGATCATCCACAAGTACTGGAAGTCCTTCAATGTATGGGAAAGTTTTACTTGTATCATGATGATGCCAGTCAACTCGACGAGGCCTTGTCGTGTTTTGAAACTGTTCTGCATGCGCAATCGGAGGAACTGGGGGAATCTCATACTCAAGTGGCGCATGCATTGATGGATGTGGCGGTCGTGTTGGAGCGACAGAACAATGCTTTTGGGGCTCTAGATTTGTATCGAGAAGCGAAACGAATCTATCAGGAACAAGAACAAACGAATGATGAAGAGAGCGATGTTGTTTGTTGGAAACTGACCGAAGTGCACTCGCGAATTGGAATGATACTATTGGCAGAGCAGCAAGCCGTCGATGAGGCGATTGTAGAATTCGAGGCGGCATTGTCACTCCACACCAACACCGAGGAACAAGACGATGAGGAATTGACTAGTTCTCACCGCATGGAACTCGCCAATGTCCACCATGGATTGGGACGAGCCTACATGGACCAGAAGCGATTTGCGGAAGCGCGAGAATGCCTGCTGAAATCGTCGCAATTACTGAACCCTACTGGCACTTCTACTGGTTTTGCCGAAAATGATCCTGTGCAAGTCTTGTTGGACAAAAGCACAAGAGAGTTGGTTGATGCTGTGACTGTGAATCCATCGTCGTCTACTGTGAGTGGTTTATTGGGGGAATCCCTACTTCCTGCGGCGAGTGAGGCAACGGATATGTCGTCGTCCAGGGTGATTGTTCGAGTCTATGAGAACGTCAATCGATCATCGTCAGTTGCGGAAGAGACAAAGATATCCGAAGAACAAGTCGTTATCAGCTCAGCAGCTTCGCGCAGTGGGGAATCTGATCGTCACGAAGTTGCGGTAGAGACAGTGTCATCGGTTCTCAGCGAATCGAGCCATCTGTCCAAACCAAAGCATTCCTTTGGAGACTTCAATGATTTTGGCAGCGCCTCGCATTCACCCACGAATCCTGTAGAGTTTAATCCCTACACGAGTCCATCAAAGCCATCAGCGTCCAGTCCGTCGCGCAGCGGGCTCAAGACGACAGTGCTTTCGATCGACTCGAGGCAAGCAGTGGTGGATGTGTCGGAGCTTGGAAGTCCGTTCTCCCATAGCTCTGGAGGAGGCTCGGCGTGGACCTCTCCTGGTGAAACGGATAATCTGTTCTTGCCATCATTCGAATCAAATTTGTCACCCAGATCTCTGCCGTCACGGTCCAGCGCTGGATCGACGTCAAAATCGACTTCAAGATCGCCAAGGTTAGCGAGACTGCGACTGGCAGACCGCAGAGATGTTTCTATTCTTGACATGTTCGATCAAGGCATCGAAGCCTCTTTGGAGCGCATGCAGACTCCCGAGGTCGGAGACATATCGGATGAGTTCAAGTCTGCTGGAAGCGAGGATGGTTCGTGTGAAGATGAAGAGGGAGAAGAAAGCGATGATGACTTTCCAAAGATGACCAAATGGGCGTCGGATTTCTCAGGTTACGAGAGTAATGGTGATCCCGATATGACGGACTACGAGTCGGCTAGCGAATCAGATGGCGATACGGTGTCGCGTCCTGCGAACGAAGCGGAATTTGAAACGCACAGAGTCACTGATACAGTTGGGTTTCAAGCAGATTTTGATTCGTTGCCAGTCGCCCGAGACAATTTTGTAGTCTCAGTAGCTTCTCCAGCTGTGGAGCCATCAGAGCACGACGATGCAGAGCACACGAATGGCGCGGTGGAGACGCAGCTAGTCGACGACATGCCGGATGAGAGTGTCCCCAGCTCAGAGAAACAAGTGAAAGAGAGCTCACCAAGTAGCACTGCAAGTAGGCGATCGATGTCTGTGGGAAAGACGGCGATAAACTTGGAGAAGCAAATAATCTCTCCAGCTCAAACTATCTCTCCCCATACCCCACGGAAGAGTATGGAATCGGAGCGGCCTGTGACCAAGCACTCGCCTCGACAGAGGCTTGCGAAGGCTCTGTCAGGGCGATTTCGACGTCGTCGAGCCAAGTCACAGCTAGAAAGTATGCCAGAAGAGGGTGAGCATGTGCCGAACAGTGACACTCGTCCGCATCTGTTCGCCTCGGAGCAAGACGCCCTGCCGATGCGAGCGTCCAGTGGCTCTACGTCATCCACTCCTGGTCCCATCACATTTATCTCCACTCAGTCCTCGCCATCCGGCGACGATTCTGTTTCCCAACTCACTTACAACTCAAACGAGTTCAAAATGGGCCAGACTGACAAGTTTTGGTGGGAAACGACGTATGAGGCCGTGCTTGGTGCTGCGGAACAGTTTCTGTCCGCCGAGTCCGTTCATGACGTCGTGAAATCGCGAACGTCCGAATGGGACTCCGTAGACTCAACCGAGGAAGATTCAGACCCATTCGAGGATCTATCTGATGATGAGAGCCGCATTTCCGAGAACGAACATGAAAAGGAAGCCAGTCATCTGTTGCCACAGTCGATCTTGAACTTGTCACGCGACTCGCCGAGCAGTAACTCGAAGGGGGATGGGCATCGCAGCAAAGTCACAAGGAAGCGGAAAATTCTGAAGAATCAATCCAGAGGCACCTCAATCTCTTCTCGGCGCTATAGTGTTTCCCCTCGTACGCGTTCGAATATCAAGTCTCTTCAGGCAACGTTGACGGAGCAAAAAAAGAATTTTAGCCCCAAGAGCCCTGAAGTTGCAGAAGCATTGACACAGCTTGCCTTGGCACATAGACAGGTTCGAGAACTCGACTTGGCAGTTCAAAGTCTCCTCGAGGCGCTTCGTATCCGGAAATCACTAGCTGATCGACCAGAAATTGCCCGAACTTTGCATGTCTTGGCTGATACCTACTGTGAACAGAAGCACTTTCGGTCAGCTCTTTCCTACTATCTTGACGCACAATGGATCGAGAAGTCATGGTATGGTGATTCTCACCCGGAGATTGCAAATACTCTGAACAAGATCGGGCGTGTGCATGCAGCGAGGCAACAGTTTGATGTCGCCATGCAGTGTCATCAGGAGGCGCTTCAGGTTTTGAACAATTGTCTAGGGGATGATCTCAGTCACCCAGCTGTTATTGAGACACTGATTCGTATTGGAGAGGTGTACTACCAAGAACGAAACTCCCTGGCGACAATTCGATCGAATTGCGATGACTACCACACGTTTATTGAAACAGGTATGCTTGACGTGATCGCTCGAGCCCACGAGGAGCGAGGGGACTACAGAATGTCCATTTCTTTTCTTGAGGAGAAGGTGCAATTGATGAAGAGCGGAACCACGGACGATATCCAGGAGGAGCTAGCTTCTACGTTGACAAGTCTTGGCACTCTGAGCTGCAAGGCAGGGGTGTATTTGGAAGCTATAGACTACTACGATCAATCTCTGAACATCCAGACCGAGCTTGGTTGTGACAATGTGCAACTGGCAAAAGCTCGTGTGATGACTGGAACTGTTGACTATCACCTATCTATGTTCAAGAAGTCGCTCGGTCTATTTCAAGATGCACTCTTGGTCCTACGAGAAAACCTCGGCAACAACAGCCTGGCTGTCGCCGAATGCCTTCAGCGCATTGGATTTGTCCAGATCGAGCTTGCTGACTATGATGCTGCTGTCAAATCTCTTGAAGAATGTTTTGATATTCAAGAGAAGTTGACAGGAGATCAAGATCCATCAGCACTCCGTACTCGCTTGGCCCTCGGCAGTGTTCTCGTGAGCCGGTGCGAGTTTGACGAGGCAATTGAAGGTTTTTCATCTATTCTTGAGACACAGCGATGGGTCTATGGGAGGAAACATCCAGATATGGCACTGACTCTCTTTTCCATCGGTAGAGCGTACGAGTGGAAGTCCGACTTGACAAGCGCGATGAACTTCTATAAGGAGTCGTTTCAGATGGGCGAAGAATTCCTTGGTCAAGACCATCCGGTCCAGGTATCGACGCTACACAGAATTGGCATTGTTCAAGGCAAGATGGGAAAGCACAAGAAAGCGCTTCATTTGTGTGAGCGGGTTCTTGAGATGCGAAAGGAGGCACTAGGCGAGCGGCACATCGATGTTGCAATGGCCCTTTCGAGCATCGGTGGATGTCTGACGGAGCTCGGCCGCTCAAAGGATGCGGCAAAGTACTATGAAGAATCTTTGCCCATGGCGAAAGAGACTGTAGGAGCGACTCATCCGTCCACAGGAGAAATTTATGTCGGCCTCGGCGGCTTGCAATTAAAGAAGTGCCAGTTCACCGAAGCCCAGGAGTCGATAAAGAAAGCCATTGAAATCTACAAGCGGTCGGGGGTTCCCGAGGAGCATCCGCTGAGAAAGAACGCTCAGTCTGCTCTTGACCGAGTTGAACACGACGAGATGCTGTGTGTGTAATTCGCAGTCTACGTAATCTTGCATGATATCATACTAGATAGAGAGGTTTGTTCATTCTTAATTTGGCTTTTACATGACATCAAGTTCGTAGACCGTTGCGAGCCGATCTACGGCGCCGATGTGAGTTCAGTGCAAAGCGATGAGATTCATCGCGCAAGGCACGGAGCAGCAACAGAGCCGGCGAGTCTGGCGTATCATTGATAGGACCAGTGACACCGTGCAGATATAAATCTTCATTCTCTTTGGCTAAGGCAACCACTGGCACAGAGGCTGATTGGACGCGCTGACGAGCGCCAACGAGAGTGTCATTACCGTAGGTAGTCCCTTCATTCATGATGAATTCCTCCTGTACGATCTCCCCTGCGTCGGTTCCGTTCTGCATTTGGCGTTGTGGGAGCATCGGGACGACACCGACTCTGGACATGCCCTTCACAGCCGCACCAAGCTGTCCAATCCCACCATCGATCACCACAAGATCAGGAACTTCGTCACTAGAGAGCCGCCGGAAGCGTCTCTCCAAAACCTCCTCAATCGACGCGTAATCGTCGACACCCTCAACTGTCTTAATATTGAACCTTCGATAAAGATGCTTGGCGGGTTTTCCGTCGATAAAGACGACTCTCGATCCAACCGCTGCTTCACCCTGCATATGGCTGATATCGTAGCATTCAATGCGACTGGGATTTTCATCGAGGGCAAGCATCGACTTGAGTTCAGCCAATGCAGTTCCATCAACCGAAGTTTTCGCCACACCTTGACTCTCGAACGACATTTCCAGTGCCACCTGATCTGCATTTTCAATCGCAAAGTTCATCGCCCTCTGGTCAGTCTCCTTCCGGGCGCCTCTTTTTGAGGGCGCACGAATGGTGACTGTGTCTTTCCGTTCGGGTTCGACGCTTTTTCGCAGAGAACGAAGAGCAGATTTGAATCCTCTCGTGTTCGTCAAAGGATATTGAACCAGAATCTCGTCGGGAAAGAAACTAAATCGATCGCTAGGCGCCGTCTCACCAGACGGATAGTGCCGTCGCTCTAAAACAGCCTGAATCGCCGTCGCTTGATCTTCCTCGGACGACAAGCCAGCTGGGAGCTGACACGCATAAGAAAATCGACCTGCTACTAGACCATTTCGCAGCTGAATGACCTGCACGACTGCCGACGTTTCATCGCCAGAAGTCCGTCCCACCGCGATGACGTCCCGACACTTGTTGTAAGCATTGTCAAAGAGGAGGTTCGCTTCCTCGTAGTCCGATCGCATCTTGGGGAGAGAACCCGAATCAGATTCAAAAACTTCCGTCATTACCCTGCTGAAGAGTTCCTTGTAAGACGCTTTCGTCCTATCACCGTGGCGAGAAGCGAACGATCCCGCGCGTAAATCATACTTTTCTTCAATCCTCTGCAGAATCTGATTGCATTCGTTCCAGTGCGGGTACGGGCCATAGTACTTGTACTTTGCCGCTCGTTCGCCCATTTGCCTCCGCGGAACCGCGTGGAATCGTGGATACTCATCTCCTAGAGTTGCACAAATGTACGGATACTGCTCGTCGTCCTTCAACAGAACATTGTACGGCGGTTGGTGGTGTTTGATCAGGTTCGACTCGAGAACTAACGCATCTCTGTCACTCGGCGTGAGCATAAAGTCGACCGTCGTAGCCTTTCCAAGCATGGTTCGTATCCGCGAACTGTGTTTTGCACCTGGAGTCAGGTAGGATTTGACGCGACTTCGCAGCTTCTTCGCCTTGCCGATATACAAAATCTTTCCCTGGTCATCCTTCCAGAAGTATACGCCGGGTTTACTTGGAAGATGATCACTCACAACCGCAGCGCTCGATTCGTTACTGGACGGAAGCGTAACAGTGACCGTCTCGATCGTATCTCGTTCCGCTTTCGATTTCTGATTGAGACTATTCCCCCTCGAATCCACCATTTCAATGGACTGCTCTTCCTGAATCTGATCCTTCAGTAGATCGAATATACTCATCATTGTGGACCCCTTGGTCGACACTGCCGTGCAGCCAAACTCTTTATTGTACGCAAGCTGCCGCTCCCGCCGTTCCTTGGTACTGTCCATGCATCGCTGCATACTCCCCGTAATGCGCTCCGCATAAAAGACTGCCGCGCCATTGTTGTTTCGTGCAGCCCGACCGACGCTTTGAAGCAACGCCGTCTCGGACCGAAGAAAGCCCTCCGAGTCGGCATTCAAAATCGCCACGAGCGAGACTTGCGGCAAGTCCAGCCCCTCTCGTAGTAAATTGACTCCCACCAAGCAGTCGATATCACCCCTCTGCAGCGACTTGAGCGCATCGGACCGTTCGTGCGTCGTCAATCCCGAATGAATGTACGTCGCCTTGACGTCCTGTTCCAACAGATAGG